>BJCM01084941.1:0-36345 GCA_018326385.1 Flaveria bidentis
TGAATGTTTGGGCTATTTTAGTGGACTTACTTTATCATTGGGCTATATAATACTTGGGTATTATATGTAAATAAGGCTGCCAATTTGTTGGTTATTAACATTAATCCATGAAGTCCAATTTTTATGTTATATTTATAAACACATATGCGCAGAAGTTAAGAACAATGGGACGTATGGTTTCTCATCACAAACAACAAAATTCATTCTCAAAATCTCAATTTTAATCCGATTAAACGTTTGATATGTACGATCAATTGGTTTAATCTCATAGTGTTCAATCACGTTTCTGAGATTAATCAAGTTACCGATTTCAATTTCATCGCTCCGTGGTTTTGTTCGTGATCTGTATTATCGTTGTTTCATTCAACATACTTAATGGAGTTATGAACATCGTCTTCGATTCGGAGTGAATAGCATCGTCAGTATTAAGAGTAACAACATATACTTTGATTTCGCATGTACCGGTCTTGTTTCGCGCATATCAAAAGGTTAGAATATAATTTCGTTTCTGTTCGATTTGGAAACCCAAAGAATTCGTCATTGATGTTGGTGGTTGCATGGAATTAATTCATTGATGGAATTAATTCATTGATGAATTTCATTCTTGGTATCAAAGATTCAACATCTATCTCACAACACATAGTCTTATTTACGGTATGCAGGGAAATAAGATTTATTGTAATAATCCATATCGCACTTCTATAATAGTTGATGAAAAATACATAATATATATCTTACGGGGTTTACTTTATTATGGTATCATTGTCTTCTGATTTTAAATTTTTTCCCTATCCTTCATACATCATTTTGTGATTTTAATCGCCCAATATTCGTGGTTGGTTGTTAGTTTGTTTCCCTATCGTCCTCTTGTGTGATGATTTTCTTACTCTTATTTTTTCCGTCCTACCCTAAGACGCATAGTACAAATATTAAAAATCCACAAAATAAGAAATAATAATCGTTTTAGTTTCTACAATAAGCACATTTTAAGTTGTATGCCATATTTAATTTGGGCATTAAAAAATTATCAATTATAACTGGCCGGCCATATTATATATGAAAACTTAAAAGAAATAATAATCAATAATATAAGTTATCAACAAGACCTGTATAAAAAGGCACTACACATCATATGTAATATGAAAGAAAAAAAAACATTATCACACAAGAAAGCCCTCATGGAACCAAAGGGAACTATCCTTGGAGTTTCACTTCCCGTTCCAAATGTACAAGAACTCGCTAAGGAACCACTCATGACGGTTCCACCGCGGTATATTCGCCCCGATCAAGACTTATCCATCATATCATCCCATTCATCTTCAAAGTCTCAAATACCCATCATCGATATGGCACGCTTATTGTCACAAGATTCGGTTCATTCAGAAGTTGAAAAACTACATATCGCTTGTAAAGATTGGGGCTTTTTTCAGGTATTTAATTGTATAGTATATATGGTGACATAATATACTAGCCAAATTGAAGATCATTTATATAGTAACTGAATATTACAGTTGATAAATCATGAGGTGAGTTGTTCGTTACTAGAAAAACTAAAGAAAGAAACACAAGAATTCTTTAAGATGCCATTAGAGGAGAAAAAAAAGTACCAAAAGCCGGGAAATGATGAAGGGCTTGGTCATGCTTTTATTTTCACAAATGAACAAAAGCTTGATTGGTCTGACATGTTTCGTATCGTCACACGACCTTCTAATCTTCGAAACCCGGATTTGTTACCTAAACTACCTCATCCATTCAGGTTAATTCTTATCTCTATCTCTATCCGTATATATGTGGATGTTATAAAGCCTATATTTTATTTATTTAGTATTGATTGATAATTGTCTAGTGTTTCTAACAAGGGATATTTTGAAAATGTTTATTAAAACTTATGTGGCTGGAATGAGACGCTTTAAGTTTAGTATTCATCTCACTTTATAATCTATGTATAGTAAATTGTTTCATGAATGGACACAATAGACACGAAGATATAAAAATATATTTACACCACTTGTGCTTATTATAAAATTTTATAATCACAAGGGTGCTTATTATTTAATAGATGTATTGAATTAAATAACTCCATATATCAGTGTACAAATAATCAAGATAAAAAAAATAATTAAATCCAACTTATAATAATAAATATAAAAAGGCGTCCATCTATTAAAAATATCATAAATCTTAATGCAAACAAAGCTTTGGCCTTGTATTTTGAAATTAAGGATGTTGTACATATTTTTTAAAACTAAGAAAGGTTAATAACATGAACCGATGTTGATTGTGAGGGGAGAGGGTGTTTTGAACACGGAGAGATTGAGAGACCGATGTGTGCTCAGGGTGAAAACCCGTAATTTGCCTCAAATAGTAGATACAAACATGTGATACGGGAAGTTTGACGCACATACAAGGATAGGAACTAGTTGTATATAGGAATCAATCGAATCATACATCCATCGAACACATGAATGATTTTTCAGAAATACTTGGAAATAATCTTTGATGAAATAAAATGTTTATTGTAACTTAATTGACATAATATAAATTGAAGTAAAGCTCTAATATAATAACTAACACAGAGATGCCATAGAGGAATACTCAGAAGAAATTGAGAAGCTAGCCTTGAAAACCCTAATGTTCATAGCAAAAGCATTAAAGATGGAGGATGAGAGATGAAAATGTTGTTCTCCGATGGACTCCAATCGATTAGGATGAATTATTATCCACGATGCCCTCAACCCGAACAAGTCATAGGCTTTTCCCCTCACTCAGACGGTAGTGGGATCACTTTCGTTCTTCCAGTGAATGAGGTAGAAGGTCTCCAAATAAAAAAAGATGGCAATTGGATCCCGGTTATACCACAATCTAATGCTTTTATTGTCAACGTCGGTGATGTCAGGTAAGTTAGTTTTCCCCCTTTTAATCATAGTTTGAACTTAACATTATGTGATATCATTATATGTGATTGTATGTTCGAATTGAAACTAACATTTGTTGGCTTCCAGATCGTATCTAATGGAGAATATAAAAGCATTGAGCATCGAGTAGTTGTCAACACAAAGAAAGAAAAGATATCTGTTGCGACATTTATAAATCCAAATTTGGGTACGGAGATAGGGCCCGCGCTAAGCCTTGTTACTCCTCGGAAACCAGCAATTTTTAAAAGGGTAGCTTTTGTTGATTTCTTGAAAAACTTTTACTCTCGTGAACTTAAAAGTAGAAGCAACATCGATCAATACTATATATGATACTACCAATGAATTGTGCAATATATTATATAGGCAAGGTATATTTGTAATATATTAAGAACCTAATTATTTTTATGTTGGGTTAGTATGTAAAAATATATGTTGATGATTTTAGTTTCATGCCGTAGGCAAGGTATTTGTAATATATTAAGAACCTAATTATTTTTATGTTGGGTTAGTATGTAAAAATATATGTTGATGATTTTAATTTCATGCCGTGAAACCCAATATGTGTAACACCTTAAATTCCCAACACCTTTATTTAGGATTTTGCCACACTATTTAAGAACTTACGAAGAAAGTAGATCCCAAATAAAAATTATTTTATATATATTTAGTAGTTATTTTATAAGTTCAACCACATAAGTTGAACTATACAACATCAATGTTCACACTTCGAATTTTAGATCAAAATTTATTTGGAAGCTCGAAAACAATCCATCCTTTAATGAAACATTCTTGATGTACATACGAACATTATATAGTCAAATGTATATTATTATGCGCGCCTTATATCATCATGGGTTGTAATCGACATCCAAATGCCCGGAATTACCATGTAGTTGTTGTGGATTCAATTTTTAAGTTCAAATCTTTATTGTTTCGTCTGCTAACTCCATCTGACATAATCACAATTTATGTTAGTTGTATGCTTTCATCATCATCATTATATAACCGCATATAGATATGAAATGCAACATAAATAACTTTTACCATGAAAACACACATCATTTATATAACCAGGGCAGTGAAAACCCACTCCTTTAGAAATTATGTCATACATGTTAATTCTCAATAGTGGATCACATATACCGAAACATGACTATCATCAATCTTACCTTTGTCACCAATTCTATCTACTAATCATCCATAGGATGTTGTTTACTCAATCCAGTATCTCATTATCATATGGTTAGTCATAGTGACACATTCAACTCATTACACAACTTATGAATATTTCTTCGTGACGTTAACATTTAACAAAGCCGCCTCAAGCCTGGGTCATATCAACTACTTTGATTTATAAATAGTAAAACCATAGCAGAATCACCATCGATTTCGTAGAATTTTTAGAAAACCATACAGTTAGTAATCTAACATCTTGCCCCACTTTCAGTGGATGTTTCTTTTCCAACTATTAATCTGAATAAAATAGACACACGGGGCTTTCCAACGATATCTAATACGTCCCATACGGAAATGTGATTGATTTTGTATGATTTTTAGAAAACCGGTAAAAATATGGATGAAAGCTGGAAATTCAGCAATGATAGTTTCGACCCTAATTAAGTTTTTCTCCTCTTTTCCATGATTATGACCCACAATGACCATCTTATCAAAATAAAACTATGATTGATTGTTTAGTTAAACTATAATTTAAATTTCTTGTAGATAAAAATCATTTTATCAAAACCCCTTTTAAATTAAGTGTAGTGGTTAACTAGTGTTTGGAGCCCCTATTGATGAAACAATATAGGAAATGTTATGTTTGACAACTGTTAAGGGCTTGGAGCCCCATGTCATCATTTTTGAAGCCCCAAGGATGTTCACTACGTATAGTATAAAAGTACCGCAACCATACTCATTAATTTAGGCCAACTGTTTGTTTTAAACACATTCGTTTCACCTTAATAATCATTAAAATAACCACGAACCTTACCTCGCAACATTGATCGATGATAGTAAAGTTATCGCTTAGAAAGAAAACCAAAAGGGCAACAAAAACCCATTCGCTCAGAGTATATAATAGTTATCACATGAGTAAACTCATGTACCACCAACTCAAACTCCTTTTGAAAATAAAACAACTTTCAAGAACAATATCTTTTACTTCTCCATGTATAGCTAAACCTTTTTGTAACATAAGTTCTTCATAGATTTGAATGTAAGCCAATGCATAAGTATATCAAATAGTAGTTGATAGATACGAACTACTTATAGTACTATTTATTTATATAATACTAATTACCAACTTTTTATACATAATAGTGTTGTAGCATATGCCTAGAAGGTTTTTCAAAAAAAATTGACTTTTCACTTTTAACCCAAATGTTTCATAGTTTGCAAAGTCACCATATTTTGAAATTTCATCTCACAAAATTTTATACCCAAAACTCTTCATATTTTGCAATTTAATCTCACAAAAGTTTATACTTTCAACTTTGGTCCCAATACTTTTCATATTTTACAAATTTCATCTTACGTTCGTTCTAAGTTTTGCAAGTTAACACGACACAAACATGCATCTGCGATTCACCAATTTTACGTTTTGTTTTAAATTTTGTGAATTAACACAACATGACATGCGTGGGTGGTTTGTCATTTTTACGTATATCCCCCCTAACAAGTTCGTCGCAACAAGTGAGTCTTTAAATCGATTTAGTTATATTTTAATATGTTTTACGCTTTGACCTTATTTTATCGTATTAACACATCACAATTTCAATGTTGATGGTCATTAATGGTAATGTGACATTAATGTTTTTTTACGGTTTTAAGCCCCTCGGAACGCGAGGAGCTAAATTCTAAATTGTTATAATCCCAGCTTTATTGCTCAATTCTCGTGATCCTATGCCAATCTTATTCTTTATCATTACTTTAAGAATCATATGACCTCAACCATTGCACATTTATATAAGTCGATCATGTATGTCCATGTTTATAAGAATCCAATGACTATTAAACACATTAGAAATAACCTCTAATGTATGACCTACGGATTATTTAAATAAATTTCACCAAGTGACATAATTAATCCCTAATTGTATGAGGCGGTTATTTGATGAAAATACCCCATAATTATAGTTAGATTTTTTCCCTTGATGTTATAGATAGAGGAGTAGGAAATAACCAAATCAATAACATATTCTCTCAAGATCATCCATCGATCCCTCTAAACATTACAACGGTAACGAATTACTCGATCATGACATCATCGTCTTCATCAAAAATCTTTATTCCCACAAGTAAATTTATCGTTTTGATGTTTAGTTTATTAAAAAGTAAGTTTATCGTTTTGATGTTTAGTTTATATTTGATGATTTAATAAACATGATAAGGGTTTCATATTTTGATCCATGTTTCAAATATAATCAAAACAATCATCATATTCAACATATAAGATGAATATCATATGCACATATCTTTGATCCGTTAGATAATTACAAACAATTAACTTCCAATCTCACCAAAACTTTGTTCAGGATTGTACAACATTCATAAGTCTTTAATCTAATTAATTCTATAGACACCTAGTATGCATACATATTGAACCTGCATTTCACAGCCATAGACTTCAAGAAAAATCTCTTTTAATATCAATATCACCATCCCATGTAACAAAATTACCATTACTACATAGTCATCTAACCTTACATATTGTTATTATTTACACACCATTATAGTTAATATCCCACCAAAATCTTTGTGGGGTTCGTCCCCCAAAACATTCCTACTTCAAAATTGTTCAGAGCATTCAACAAGGATTTATGTAATTTAAACATTTATCCCACATGCATAATCATATTTATTTGTCAATTGACAAAAAAAATTCAGATTTTGAGTTCCAAATCCAACTACATATGCCAATACTACTACACACTAGCATTTAGAACCCTACTTCCTGATGTATTTTGTAATTTACATATTTACGACTATTCCCCCTTTAGTTTAATTAGGTTGTCTTGACACACAACTAACCTCCTTTTATTATTGTTTTTTCTTCGCCTTATAAATATGAAGTTTATGTTACCATAAAATATAATCCTCATGTTAATTATTGTAGGTGTTTACCCATAATTTCTTTTAACACATTCTTCCACTTTCTTTATTGAGAGCGATAAAATATTTTATTGGAGCGTCACGCGTAATTTGGACAGTTTGTTATTAGAAAAACAGGTCGTATTGAGGTCATAAAAACTCCAAATGGGTCGAATTTTTAGTCTAAAAACAATTTCAACGAGTCTTCTAACTAACCCAAGTGGTCTCGCGTCGTTTTGACATCGTTTGGTCCTCCAAACACGACACACAAAACTGAAGGTCAAAACTGACGAATCTGGGCAGCAGGTCGATTTGTGTTTGTCGAGTCATATCTTTCTCATATTTTATCCATTTGAGATTATTATTTTTCTGAAGTTTAATTTAAAGTCTTGTCTTTCTAATGACTCCTATTACGCAACTTTTCATTACCGTTTCGTCCTCCAACTAGTTTATTCAAAACTAGTGTGCAGTCAGGTTATCATGCTGAAATATTTTATTGAAATTAAAAAATAAAGATCTAAACCTAAATAATCAAATGAAGACAAGCTTAATACTTAAAATTAATCAAGTGACTTTTTCAAATGACAAAATTAAAGATCATGATGGACATTAAGGGTAGGACTTCGAGGACTACACCCAACTAGGTCAACTTGGCACTTTAGTAATCTGTTTGATGTTTTGTGTTCTATAGTGATTTGACATTTTTACTGAGCACTTTGGGGCTTTACTATTTTGAGGTGAGTTTTCCGGGCCCGTTTTCATTTTAAATATTTATAAACTAGGGTGAAAAGTATGCTAAGCCTTTTTATGCTGTGAACTTATTCAATATTTGGGACTATTGTGTTTACTGTTTTGTAAGTATATATCTGGTACATGCATGAGTTAGCCGTGTGGTTCTTTATTCACAACTATTTAACTCCGATGTTTGAGCCGACATACATGTATTGATAGTACTATTGGGCTGACACCCCCACCCTTGATTGTTAGTATACTAGTTGGGACTTATAGTGGCCAGGTACGGGCCCTAGGGTGAATATGTTCCGACAAGTTCTGTGTGTACGTCGTAGGTTTAGTTGTGATGCTCATGTTTACATGGGATATTATTTGCTTATAACTATATGCACTCATGTCCTACTAAACTATTACACAACATCAAGTTTTGTTCACTATTTAAACATGCGAACTCACCAACAATGTATTGTTCTTTTTGAGCATATCTTTTCACGTAACAATCAATGAGGATAATTAGGAATGTTGCCTTTGAGACAACCATATGATTGCATTATTTAAGCTTTTTGGATGTTTTTGACAAATTACATTGACTTTTATTTATTACTCACTTTATGTTCACTTGTTCCCGGGTTGTGAGATTTTTACATATTGGTTTGTATGACTATGTTTGTCGTGGAATTGACTAACTACGACACAAGTCTCTATTTATGTCGGGTGACATCATGACATGTTGACTCTCATCATTTATTGCATCTCTATTAATTAACAATGTGTTATGACGATCCCGTCCGTTACATCTTCGTGTTTCGGCTATAAGCGGGGGTGTGACATCCGTTTTTTGGACACCCTTATCAATAATTGCACCAAAGATGAAATATAAAGTCCCTATACCCTTGTGGTTAGTGGAGAATAGTCGTCGGATCGAATTTGAAAGTAAGACACATTAGCGGTCATTCAATATTAGTTACTATATGCAATAAAACCCTATTTCAAATGCACCTCCATTTTTAACAAAATTTATATTAGGACAGCAAGAAAGTTAAACCACGATAACATATAATTGTTTATAAAATTTTACTAATGAAAGTCATTGAATAAAACAAATTAGTAGAAAAATCGACAAGCTAAAAGCATATTATGTACGTAATTCATGGGTAAATTCAAAAACCTTAGAATATTGGCTAAAGCTGTGATATAGAAGTCGATAGCATATATTACGGGGCATCGACTTTTATATTTGATATAGTATATTTTACACATATTTTATTTTTCCATTATAGTTTTAAAATATAAAGTTTTCTTGCTCTTGCAGTTTGTTTAATTTTATGTGAGCTTTGTTATAAATCTAGTTTAGAACCATGGTCAAATATTACATTTTTAAAATATGTTTTGACAACACTCAAATTTACAATAAAGTATTATTTTATTAAATTCTTATTATTATACCGTTGTAACGTGATTATTTTTATCTTTGAAATATCGTAAAAACATAATGTTTTCTTGAATCCAATCGGTTCTCCACATTTAATACATATTTGTTATTCAAAGTAAGGGTGTTTAAAATGAGATTTCTAAATTTTTGACTATCCGAAAGTCGAATTCGAATTCAGATATCCGTATTTAATATATATATATATATATATTATTTAATAACTTTTATAGAATTCGATTATAAAAATATTCGGATATCCGAAATATTACATTTTTAAAATATGTTTTTCGTGTTTGACAACACTCAAAAATTTACAATAAAGTATTATTTTATTAAATTCTTATTATACCGTTGTAACATGATTATTTTTATCTATGATATATCGTAAAAACATTCTAGATTTTCATTTATCAACCAATATGGGACTATCCCACCTCGTAGAGGTTTTGCCTCTTAGAGGGGAGGTCATGGGTTTAAACTCAGACATGATGTAACTTGGTGTAATTTATAAGCGATAATAAGATAAATTTATTGTTCAGAAAAAGATTTTCGTTTATCTGAAATTCGAATTCGAATTCAGATATCCATATCTAAAAAATATATATTATTTAATAACTTTTATAAATTTTAATAATAAAAATTTCCAAATATCCGAAGTTTTTAAGAAAACATCCGTCCAGATTTATAACTAATATTTATTATTATTATTATTTAATAATTCAAAAGCATGGCTTGCTGGTTTTGTTATATGTCACCCTATTTTAATGTTTTGTTAAAACTCAAAAGAGTAGTTGTCGGAGTATTCTGAAACCTTCCTGCTTGTTCTAGAGCACCGTCGTCGACCCTCACACACTTTTAAACTCCACAATCTTCACAACATCAATACCGTTTCCCGTGAAGTTTTTTCTTCGATTCAACAGCCATACCGATATCAGAATCCGATGGAGACATCACGAGATCCAACAGTGATGGATGTGAGGTCCGTTGTTGAAGCTGTTCAAACCGATGACGACGACGCACCTGTGTACCAGGTCGAGAGCCTCTGCATGCGATGCGGTGAGAACGTAAGTGTTTCGAAATGAAATTTTGGAATTGATTAATTACAAGTTGTTGAAAGGTGATTATTATTACAGTGGAGTTTGTTTGATTTTTATACGGACTATGACAGGGGACTACGAGATTCCTGTTGACGTTGATTCCGCACTTTAGAAAGGTAAATCGTTGAGCGTTTAGTTTGTTTATGAATTGTATGCTTAGTTTGACTTGGTGGATGGTTGCAGATATTGTTGTCAGCGTTTGAGTGCCCTCATTGTGGCGAGAGGTGAGTGAATATTGTTGTTTTTTGGGGGTTGTTGGTTTGCTGGTGGATGTTTAGTTGAGAACTTGATGTATGCTCTCACAGATGTCTTATTCTGAGGTTTTTGTTCTTATGAAGGAATAATGAGGTGCAGTTTGCTGGGGAAATACAACCCAGAGGCTCTTGCTATCGCTTGGAATATGCATCAGGTGATCAAAAGGTTGTTGTACAGTGAACTAAGTTTTGCAGAAAATGAAACCTGTTTGTTTGTTTGTGATGTGAGTTGCAGGTTTTTAAGGGTTCTTTGTATATGGTTTTAGAGCTATTGTTCCTACACAATTTTTGGAAATGGGGCATTTTTATATGACTGTATTGGTTATGCATATCATGGGTTCTCATACTTTACTCCCTCTGCCGATTAAGTTTACTTGTATTTAACTGAACTTCATATCAGAATGCATTCTGTTTTTATCCATTATGAAATGCATGCTTGTTCTTTTGTATTATTAAAGACGTCAAATTGAGACACGATAGTCGTTAAGAACTATTCTAGCCAACAGTGCCATTGTTGTTAAATGTGGAACTTTAGTCTAGGATGTATATATTTAACTGTATAATGTTTGTGAATTGTGACATTCTGTATATAATTAGCATGTGAATTTTACCCATGCGTGAGTCGTTTCTCTTTTTGAGTTTCTGGTAAGGTTGAACACCTCTATTGATTTTCTTTATTATTATTCTAGGAATTGTAAAAGAAGTTTGGAGGCTGTAGAAAGAAAATCTATACAGTTTACAAACAGTCTTTGCACTTCTAACTTAGCAATCATTACGTGTCATGTGTATTTTTCATTTCATTTCATTAAAAGAAACGGTTTTTAATGCAGATGCTGAATCGACAAGTGGTGAAATCTGAAACTGCAACAATTAAGGTTTGTAACTTTAATCTTTCTTTGTCAAAATGGCTTCAGTATCTATCTATCTATCCAATACTTGTTATTCAATGATGAGATTTCCCATCTTCATGAAATGAAATTTCTGAGATGATTTCTTGTCACTTGTTCTTCAATATGAAGCTGCATATTGCCATGCCCCTGCTGCTTATGTGTGTTGCCTCCCGCCATGTTTTTAGTTAAGCAGGGTGCATAATTTCAAGGAAAATGAAGATAATTATAACAAGATTATTCTTGTGTTATTTACAAACAATATTTTTGCAATTAATTTTTCTAAATATTTGTAACTAATCTAAAGATAAAACAAGATGCATTATGTTTATAATCATATTATTCAAATGAAGTGGTTACAATCCCACCTAGTCATCTGCTTAATCCCTGCTTAGGTTAAGTGCTAGAAGGTCACTCGACAACTTACTAAAATCTGCGTACAGTGATTACCTTTCTACTTCTATGTTTTGAGTAAAGCATATTTATCAGCCCAGCACATGCATATTCCATATGACAAAATGCTGAATGGATTCTTTAATTTTCTCAACATATACTTAATTATAACTTTTTTTGTTGAGGAAGAAGTTAAATGTGTAACTTCACATAGGTATGTTGATGATTGTCTATTATGTAACATCCCAGAATGATGTACTAGACTGCACTGCAATAATTTCTTCATAAGCATGTGCAACTTGATTGAATGCTCTTCCCTGTATACAGATACCGCAACTGGATTTTGAGATTCCACCAGAGTCGCAACGTGGATCTCTATCAACGGTTATATCTTTTTTGATTTGATTACTTGTGACTTTTTTCCTTACAAGAAGTCAGTTTCGTTGACATTGCTGGCATGTCATGTATATGTTTCAGGTGGAAGGAATTCTGGTCCGAGCTGTAGATGAATTACAAGCACTTCAAGAAGAAAGAAAGGTTTGTCAGTTGATCGCATATGATGATCACTCTTTTGTTATAATTTTCATTGTTTACTGTTCTCATGATCTAATTGTTAGTTATCTTTGGACCTTTTCAGAAAGTTGATCCCCAAACCGCTGAGGCTATAGACAAGTTCATACTAAAACTAAGAGCATGTGCAACAGGAACCTCCTCTTTTACCTTCGTTCTAGACGATCCTGCCGGCAACAGCTTTATAGAAAACCCGTAACTCTCACTTTCGATTGTCTTGCTTTTCATTTTAGCAGCTATCATTTTGTGTTTGTACCAAAAGCACAAGACATGTTGCATATTGTTAAAATATTGATAACTATGCTTTGTAATAGGTATGCTCCGACTCCAGATCCATCACTAAGTATTGAATTCTACGAGCGAACTCCTGAGCAACAAGCTGCGCTTGGATATCTTGTTGACCAACAAACGAGAGAACATGGAAGTGATGCATCGTCAAGGAATGAAGCATCTGAACCCCATGGATCAGTTGGGGCAGTTGCTGGGAGAAGAGCTATTGCTCAGGGTAATAGTGCAGAATTTGCAGAAACCTTGTTCCGCTATACTGCACCAGAAGAGGTACTATAATCTTCTTACCATGTGATTATCTTGATGTTCATTTATTTTGAATGAAGAATATATAAATATATAATATCTGAGCAGGTCATGACTTTCCCATCAACATGTGGTGCTTGTGCTGTTAGGTGTGAAACCCGGATGTTTGTGACCAGTATCCTTCTTTCTTTCCCCTGTCTTGTGGTCCTTAAAGGCAAACAACCTTAAAAGGTAGCTAAATTTGCTCAAATTTTGTATCTTAGGTGATAAATGGTTACTAGGTCAGAAAAAGCCATCAAATTTTCAAACCTTTCCATGTTACTAGTTTCAAGGTTCCACGTCTGCCACATCAGAAAGGTCATAGTTGTGAAAGCTACTTGGATGTCAGAAAAAACTTGAACTTAGTAAATTACTTTTAAACTGGATAAAGTTACCACAAATTATTTTAATCAAGAAAACATACAGAGTTTTGAGGTTTTATCAAGTTCAGTTTGAAGTTTAACAGTTATATCGGGCAAAAGTTGGTTACCTAAAGTAGAAAGGTAACAAATGAATAGGTTCCTTCTTATTGTTATTATCCATATAGACCTTCTCCATAGAATCAAGTGTCCTGCCTGATTATTAAGATTGTTCACTAAGTAGCTACCAAGCTATAAAGAAGGGACCAAGATTACATTGTTTTTATACATTTATCATCCTATACAAGCTCTCTGGCATTTTCATCTCGGGTGAGATTTTTTTATCAATTGGTCCTTAGCAAGCTACCAATGTTATGGCAAAATAATCTTCTACACTTGACCAATAAAAATAACCCCCATCAGTGCATATATGGTATATAAACTATGCATTTTCGTTTCTGGCTGCCATATTTTGACTGCATAGATATATGAGAAACATCACAAAATTTCCAATAGTTGGAAATGATTTTTTATTTTCTCTCTTTTGGTTGACAATACCATATCCCTTTAAGTTTTGTTTAGCTTGACTACGAACAGAAATTCCTTACTTCCAAGAAGTGATCGTGATGGCATCTACATGTGATGCTTGTGGCTATAAAAATTCTGAGGTTCGTAAGCATTCCTTTGGATACTGATTTGTGGGCCGTTGCTTCCATATGTTCTAAGGTTGCTTAGTGCTCGGTTCCTTGCAGTTAAAGGCAGGTGGTGCTATACCTGCAAAAGGAAAGAGAGTGACACTAGTAGTGAAAAATATTGGAGATTTAAGCCGTGATGTGATAAAGGTATGTTTATGTTTATATTCATGCTGTTGATTGATGGAACTTTTCTGCCTGCTCTGTTTGGATCCGTTGATATGTAAGAGTTGAAATTGATCAGATACTGCAGATTTGGCCTTATCATCTGATATATCTGCAAATATTTGCCTCACTTATATGTTCTATGACAATTGAGATTGAAAATCCGACAAAAACAGATAAGGACAGGTATCCTTATTTATATGTAGGTTTCATTGTGCAAAACTGAGGACAATGTCAAGAAACTTGAACATATTGTTTATCAATTGAACTACTTTGAGTTTCATGTAAAACTAATAGTTACAAGAACAAGAGAACAGGGTAGATAAGGATTTGCAAACTTCCATCTCACTATTGTAGCTGCAAGCCTGCAAATAAATTATAATATGCAAGCATATGATAATTATGCACTTATATTAATTCATCCATTTCAAGAAAAGAATATTGGCTTGCGAAGGGTATAATTGAATTCCTTTCACCATCACAAAAATGGAGACCGGCTTGAGCAAATAGCTGACTCATCGTTCTTTGTTATCCACTAAATACACTACCAGTTCATTATGGTCACACCACCATCACGCGATCACTAAATTGATATTTATGCAGTTCTAGTCTATTGGTTATAAAACAAAAAGGCTGACTTGTTTATGTAGCATTATTAAAATTCTGTAGTTATAGGTTAACAGACATTTTATGAAACAAATTAGGTGAGCTGTTGATTCTGCCATATATCATGTCAGGGTGCACAGTTCTCAAAGAAACAAGTGTTGGGTGGTTTCCCTCTAAATCGGTGGCCCACCGGAGGCATGTCTATACATGGCTTGATTACTTTGTCTTTGTTAATGGTTCTTGGATTTTATTGAAATATGAATGAAATGAGAGGAATTCGTGTAGTATATATGTATCATAAAATTTTGGTTTTCTACATTGTTACAAGGGTATTTGATCCATTTAAATTTTATAAATTTTGTGATGGAGAATATCATCCCTATACTCTTTCATGTGTCGCATTCTGTTTGTCATTTTAGTTTTCAATTTGGTATGAATATGTCTGGGAGTTCCATCATATTTGTGTTTTCTTCCCTTTTGTGGTTCACTGGTTCATACATGAAATGATACCAGGGCATGTGTTACATTTAATTTGTTGCAATCTCATTGTTTCTAGAGTGTCCTTGCCCTCATTAGTCATTCCTTCCCACATCTAGAATAAAGCAGCCCTTTGACATTATGTAGAGTAAAACCTGAACCAGTGAACCACATATAAAAGATGGGAGTAAGCTTTGCATGACACCTTTTTCCTGCCGATAAGGTGTCTGCTTTATTTTGTTCAAATTGATGCTAAGGTACAATTAAATCATTGTATATTGATGCTTAATTACATTATATTATGTGGACAAATTTTCTCTGTTCTGTTTTTTTGACTTATGTGCCTTCCATGATAACAATTTTCCACTGGAAGTAAATATTCTCTTTGAATGTATGACATGTTTTTTGATGCTCTTTATATTGAAATGTTTGGTGTGTACTAGTCAGACACTGCTAGTGTAAAAATCCCAGAGATCGATTTGGAGCTTGCAAGTGGCACATTGGGAGGTCTCGTGACTACTGTGGAAGGTTTAGTCACCAAAATCAGTGAAAGTGAGTTCATATTCTTGACTCGTTTTCTCTTCTGCTGATGTTATTTACTAGACTTTTATTCTTATGACAATTTCCATGCCATGAGCCTGTACTATACCATTCAGGCTATTTTGCTCTTCAAATTTGAGCGTTAGTGGGAGTCAAACACTCAAACATTCCCCAAGAAAAGCCTTTTAAACTTTACAAAATAACCCTTGATGTTTTTTGGAATTTGGGAACCAAAACCCTTACTTATTTTTACTGAAAGAAAGAACTACTGATTAACACTACAAGCGAGTCTTTTATTATTCGGCCAGCATTTAATTAATGGCATTGAAATATGGTCTTCTTTTGGTTAAGTATGTTTTGTACGTTGCAGGTCTTGAGAGAGTGCATGGGTTCACCTTTGGAGATAGTCTGGATGAGGATAGAAAAAGCAAATGGCTGGACTTCAGGGCAAGACTCGTCAAGGTCTGAGTCTTATTGTAACACTGAGTTTAAGATATGCCTCTGTACCAAGATCAGAATCCCATTTTCAAGATACATGAACCTTACGAACTTGGATCGACACTTCCATATTTAGATTGTTGACTTAGAAAAAAAATTCAAGCATTTTATTTTTTTACCATATATCTTTTGCATTTTTTTTTTCATAATAGGTATATAAAGGTGAAAGAGATGCACTTTGCTGTTCTTGATTTTCTATTATCCATTTTTAATAACGTGTCTCTGCTTAAAAGAATTATTTTATGTCCTGCAGCTTCTAAATATAGAAGAACCTTGGACACTGATCTTGGATGATGCCCTGGCAAACTCATTCATTGCACCAGCTACTGATGATATTAAAGATGACTGTCAGTTAACCTGTAAGTTTGTCATAAATTATATCTTTTTCGTGAAAAATATGTTTGAATGTTTCTACCTAAAAACGTTTCCCATGATGGCCAGCTTTATAGAATAGGGGCATGGAAGAAAAGGATTTTGCAAAAGGACTTTTGCTGTTCTACTATTTTAGTCTCTTGTTCTATTACACTAAATTATTTTATATTTACATATAATCGAAAATAAAATTAAAAAGATAAAAAGTTTCCAAAGCTCATGATTCAACAACTAAGAACCGCTTTATAAGAAAGATCTCGGACCAAAAATGGTTTAGAAAAGTTCTGTAAACGAGAAATGGACCGAACCTAATGGAGCTGGTATCTGTTTAATTTGTTGTGGTTCTTAGTTTTGTGGGTCCGAACCAAGCTTTGGGGTATTTTTCAAGCATAAGTGATGTCTAATTTTGCAAAAAAGAATTTTATGTATACGATCAGTGATCTATCTTAATGAGTTGGATTGTGGCAATTTGCATGAAAAATTCAGTTGATGAATATGAGAGATCATGGGAACAAAATGAGGAGTTGGGTTTAAACGACATGGACACCTCGTCTGCAGATGTTGCATATGCTTCAACTGATGCTTCATAAGGTTATATATGTTCGATCATAACTTTGCTTCTTGTGTCATTTTATTATTCGCGTTGTCTTAATTTCATGATCGATTGTTTTAGACGCTGGTTGTAGTATCGTGTATCCATGAATAATTTATTAAAATTGGTGCTCGGAAAACTGCGGTTCCTTTTTTTTGTATGGCGGGTGACCTTTTGGCTTTGGCATGTTTTTGTTGGGTCAGAACAGACAGCATTGAGTTATGAGAGTACTATAGATATAATCATATAATGATCGATGCCTCTCTAAACTGGCATCGGTCACTATGATGATTACTCTTTTATTTAGTGTTTAGCTATGATGGTATATATTGCTTGTGATAATATTTGTTTTACAAAGAATTAGTTCTTATTTTCCTATATGATATGCATTTTTAAAGGGGAAGGCTGCCTACATGTATGAAAGGAGAAACTCAATTGAGGGGAGATGATAACAAATCTTGCACTCTTTATGGGAGAGTTATCCTTTTCTATTCTAACAAAAATCGAAGAGTATAAAAAATTTTAAGTTGGGTTAAAGAGTTTTCTCTTATGATAAGTTTTTTTTAGGATGGTCTCAGATTACATATTTGAGTAATAGAGATGAGTGGGTGTGTTAGTGGTTCGTTAGTGATTCAATTTGTTTATAAAAGAAAAAGGGGAAATTGTGATTTACTTGGATATGTGATATTAACATTATAACTATAAGATGCATCACAAATTTGTCTTAAAAACTTGTTAAAAATATAAGTCATAAAACTCTAAATTCGAGAATGAAAAATTTGGTAACATGTTGATTGTTTATTAGAGATGATCATATGTCGGATGCATATTACACGTAAAAAATCAATAATGTTAATGAAAAATCCACAAGAAAATCTTGACAAATGTTCAAAAAATAAACTAAAGAAATTTTATCTACAGATTTTGCTATGGGCTACCAACAAAAGATTTGTGCAAAGCCACCTTTGCTTGACACATTGAAACTTGTAAAGAAATATGGTTCTAAAATGCCTTTTGGTTTCAAATGTTCGTATAGTCGTCCGTCTCAAAAGCAAAGTCACCACCTGTGTTGATCATATATAAATATTATACTTGTACTTGAAACCGTAATTTACTTTTGTAACTAATTTTATATTTGGTCTTGAAACCAAATATCAATCCAATTGGTCATTTTAAAAATAAAGTTTTTTTTGTGAGTTCCTTTTCTTTTTCAAACTGTGAAGAGTAGAGATGTTTAACGGTTGGTTTATTAATCTAAGAAACTTTGTTGGCTCTATTATTTAACAAACCCAATCAAATTAAAATAGGTCTAACCTAACCAATTCAACAAGTTAAACTGATTTATTTGATTTATTCAGTTTGGTTATCCGATCAAACCGATTATCCGAATCCGATCCGCATAAGAAAGGTTATTATGGAGGTAGTTGTTAATTGAATGGAAACCGATTTCAAAATTCATCTTGAGTTTTTAAGTTACATATACAATTCATTTTTCAGTTATTTTAGATATGAGGTTTGACGAAAATTTCGGTTTCAATCCAATAGTTTATTTATTATATTGACGGTCTAATAATTTTAAGTTTTGTTTCAATTTCATCCAAGTCACTAACACCCGTATAATATTTTCGTTAAGCTAGTCGAAATTTACAATTTTCCCCTTATGATTAAATATAAAATAATAATATAATATTAATCAGATAGCCATCATCATCATCATCTTGTCATCTTCATCATCTAAACCAAAATCATAACTCATCCACCACCCACCACCATCATTTACTATCGTTATCATTACCAACAATACCACCACCATCATGGTTCAAGACCCCTCACCCCTAACCCATCTCTCTTTTTTTCTCTCTCATTTAAAAATCAAGAATCACAAGACGTCAGAAAAGTGTACGTGTGAGAGAGAAGAGAAATGTAGTGGGGATAAAAGAAGGGGTATATAATCAATTAGGATAAAAAAGTCTTTTTATATTGTTTAATAGAAAAAAACATTAGTAATGTTAATGACTTGGATAAAATTTAAATAAAACTTAAAAATATCAGACTGTCAATATAAAATAAACTATTGAATTAAAACCGTGATTTTTGTTTAAAAAAAAAATAATTCACTGTTATTTTTAGGTTATTTTCTTGCAATCCGTACGAAGACGATAAGTTTTGGGAAACGTGTAATGCCTCCTTTTCTTACATCAGACATCAGTATCTGACTCTGAGTGCTTGTTTTTTGGCCCTCGAAAGCAAAAAGCGCGGGAAAATTGTGCCCCTCGAATCGATTTAGGGGATTTCAGGGTTCGATCGAATCACAACATCCACCCACAAATGAACGGTGAAAGTGCGTCACCGGAGACCGGAATAATCGATTTCGCCGGCGTGAAGTCGTCTTCTGCACTCGATCTCACGGATCAGATCCACCAGCTTCCTTGCTGCATCAAGTACAACGGACCTTCTCAAGTTTCTCACTACTTCAAACCTAAATCCACCGGTATATATCTTAATCGAACACTTATTTACATTGCGGAAGTTGTTCGTATGGTAAATTAGGTTTTTGAAGTGTTTAACTATTTTGCGATGTGAAAGGTGTTGAGGTGGATGGTCTGGATGTGAAGGAGGCTCACTTTAGAGGAAGGAAATTGCAAGGAACAACTGTACAGCTTCCTGATGGTTATTCTGGTATAATTTTAAGTTGTTATATTTTGTTTTTCTGTTTCTATGATGATTATTACTTGTGATGAGTTATTTAGAATGTTTCTTACCAGATGTGTTATTTATTGTTGAATGTTGATGATTATGTCGGACCTTAAAGTTTTTGTGTTCTGATTGTGGAGTTACTAGTGCTTGTCTCTTAAGATATTTGACACTTCAGAAGCTGTTTTGTGTCTCAGAATGCTAAAACTTGATTGAGTTTAAAACACCACCGAGTTGTTGATTGAGTTTGAAAACACCATATATACAACACTTAGATGCTAATTGGGTTCTGATTAAGTGATTAGCTATATTTTGAATTTTGATTTTGACTTTGTGGATTAAGTGGTGGCATGTAAGTTGCAGATGGGGATTAGTACTCAAAAAACTATGATTTCACTGATGACAAGTTTGTGACCAACGTATAGATGTGTTCCACTATGGTACATCTCAAGGCAATAACTTAGGAGTCCTTGGGCGCGCACATGAGATAGTTTCTAATTATTTTTTGTTCTTTGGATTTTGCTTATACATCTCAGTTGCACGTATTCTAATGATGAAGAAACCTGTATGTAGGGTATTGGGGTTGCGTTGACCGTTTTATAAATCTTAACAATGTATAAAGTCAACATTCTTCTATGTGTAATGTGTTCCTGAAAAGGGTAAAAAACTTAAAGTTAATGCAAAAGATGATATAAATTTGTGCTTATAGTTTGGTGTCATTACGGTTCACATGCAACTTCTACATTGTTTAATTTTGGTGTTATTAGTGCAACTTAGTGACTTACTGAAGTGGCTTCCGATGCCTTACAGTGACATCAAATCTTTGGATATCAGAAGTCAATACGAGTTGTCTGATCCTGTCAAATGTGTGTTAACAAATTGTTTTTTTAAAATGATGCAGGATTTGTAATAGGAAGGAAAAAATGTGTGAAGAGAAAAGCTTCTGATACAAATGGAGGGATGACGGCTTCTTGGCAGACGAACGCAAAATTCCAAAACATAACATTATGGAATCATGATAATCTACCATCAAAAGAAGATGCTTTCTTGCGAGTGTTTCATTGGTTTGATGTTGCAAATGCAGTAAGTTCTTGTTTGATATAGACTACAAAAATTGTTGATTAATTTCTCGGATGCTTCCCATCATCATTTGGTCATTTGGTTAGCTTGTTCTTTAGGAATCATTTAAACCATTCTTTATTTTTTATACAAGTATGATATTTAGGATAAGCCAATATCATACATGTCCTGTTTTGACAAGATTTCTATCTGCAGTTGCATAAACCATTGACGGTTGAGGATATGGAGTCTGCATTAAACCCTGGAGCTACCGCAACAGATTGACCAGCTTGTGGATTTTGTTTTTTCAGCCCGAAGTATATGTACCATTTTTACTTAATTAGCTAATTAATTGAAAAATCATCGACTCTTGCTAGCTAATGTCTTTTACACACAAACATTATACAGTGCACACACAAATGGGATAGCACACAAAAAAATGATGGCAGCACAAATGAAAGCAAGCTGATCTGGAATACTTAAAATCATATAACTTGAACACATCCTTAGTAACCTATATATCTAAACATGTCAAATGGGTTGTAAGTTGGCTGTAATCAAGTTGAACACAACTTGTTTATTAAATGCTTTAGATGTTAGAGCTATAGAACCTAATTGTTTTCATGCTATGTTTTGAAAGCTCCAGTCTCCACAGCCTGCATGATTAAGAATATAGTCATTGTGACTTGAAGATTGGTTTTCTGTCTATTTGATTCGCTCCACAGTCTCATTCTTTTTCTTATTCATCATCACAGTTTGTGTCCCCTACCCTTTGGTGGTTTGATGCCTGTTGAGTGGAAGCAAGACTTTGGTGGCCTGAGGTTGGTCGGTTGTGGTCTTGATAACGAAGAAATATAGGTCTGCCTTGGTCATTGGTTCATCCGGTTTTTACCAACATATCTGATTCTAATGAGACCGGTTTTGTTCTAGTTGTTCAATCGGTTGGGTCCATCTAGATTTTTATCAAAATAGGTTTTAATAGTTTTTATATGTTGCATTTATTTATTTATTTTGTGTGTTTGATCCCATTTATAAACATCTTAGAACTATATAGCACAAAAAATTCAAGGATTTAAGGCCAACTTTGACAGTTGACTCAAGTCAAAACCAAATCTATACGGAATACAAGTCAAAATCAACTTTGACCCAAGCAAGTGAAATCTCATTTTGAGCACATTGGAGGACACAAAGTCAACATGATACTGCACCAACATCTAAAAGTATATACCAATCAACCTAACCTAAATTATATTAGTTAATACACAAATTTGCACAAACCTTGATTCAAACCTTAAGTTTTAAACAAAAGGTTTATAGAGAATGATACCTTTCATTTTTAATGGGATTTTGCTTCTAACTCTTGACCCACTATTAATTTCATTTGATTTCGATGAACAAATTCTTCACAACGTCATCACCTCTCACACCACTATACCATTAAAGATTTTTTATTAGGATGTTTTTAGGTCTTGTTGGGAAGATTTTTGGTGTTTTTTTTATGTGAATGCTGATTATAACATGTTTTTTTGTTGTTTTGTGTTCCCTTACACCATATATGTTATGGATTCAAGCAAACACTTAAAGCGGAACATGAAAAATTAGCTAATTGCTTAAACCCCAAAGCATGAAACGGACTCATACTATGGGGTAGGAAAAGATGTTGTAGGTGACTCATGTTTAGGATTCCAAGCATATTATCCTCATTGAACACGTCGTGAGAAACTATGTGAAGAAGAATATCACTACGCACAAAAAATATATCATAGACTTAAAAACTTGAACATACATCAAGTGTTATGAATGAAAGAAAGACAATTTGCAATCATATACTTAGTCTTTTTACACATGCGTAGTATACCACTTCTTGTACTGGTCATTTTTTAGCAAGACCAATGGCTTGATGTGGACTCAAAACACAAATGAAACATATTAACACAAAGTTTGGACTCGAAAATTACAACCTCAAATCTTAGAATTCTGGGGCACATCAAGAGTAGGGTTGGAAACACAAAATAGACTATAGTTACGACATATGTATGAGGAAAATATCATTGATCCTACTGTTTCTTTTCTTCCTTGTTAGCAATTGCTTCCTTCTCACGCGCTTGAGCACTGGGCGGAGTTGCCATTGACGCGTACTTCTCCGTCTTCCCCAGTACAATCTCAATCTAAATCTCATTTTTAAAGAGAAAAGAATGTTAGTATTGATGGTTTCTTTAGTTAGTAACATCTATAATGACCACATTGATAACACGACTTGAAAGTCACTAGAAAGTAACATGTCATCAAACATATTTTTCAAACATGTGCATTTCATGCATGTATTAATGATTTATTGATCTTACCCGAGCCTTTTGAATGAGTCGTCCCCTTGTTTCATCCTTCATGCCGATGGTGGATGTCACGACCTCTGTGGAAAGCAGATCTTTGTTATTGACAATCTATGATTTGAAATACGAATATGAATGTGTGGTGTACTTACTTTTCTCAACAGCAAGTCCATTATTCTTGAGTATCTCAGCTACTGTAACAACTGTTGTAATTGCTATAACAAAGTGAAAGAATAAATTATTCATTTAATATCTACATATCACGATGATTTCATGAGACGACGAAATCACATTATTGATACTAGAGAGAGGTTGTACCCATGCCCAAAGCCGATAGCTCAACTTCATCATGTTGTTGTATATACCTCTACAACACAAAATAAAATCAAACAGATCGGTGTAAAATAGTTAACCCCTTAATTTATTTCAATTAAAATATAAAAAAACTTATAATACAAATATCAATATATCATTCGTCATTCTTTATGTTCTCTATCTAGATCTTCCACAATTTTATACGGCATGCATACAACGAGTCTTATGCTTTTTGTTTTAAAGATAAACACACTGTACACACGTACCCAATAATATATGGGTCTTGAGAAAGTGAAATGAGCACGTACCTTACCATGAGATAGAAATATTGTTCCTAATAAGATCCGAATGGAAAAAAGTTGTTTTTATTTAATTCTATTTATAACATAGAAATGTACAAGTTTCATAAAGTATATGTTAATTAATAGTAGAGGAGAAAAAGGAGTATGATAGAAAAAGGATCACAAACCATATAGCAAATAACTAGTACCGACGCCTAAAGAGAAAAGCCATGTATGATAACAAAACAATGTTGGATGAGAATACTATCTTTGTGACATGAAACAACATACCTTTGCAAGATTGACATAAAAGAACAGAGGCTTTTTGGTGTTGGAAACTTGAATGCGGTTCTTCTTGGGATGTTCGGGGCTCGTGATAATAGGAGTGACGGCAGTTTCAGTGGTCATATCTCTAGCTTGGAATGGTCTCAAAGAGACAACGAACTTATATGTTATAAGTATATATCTATATTTACCGCCTCTCTCCCTATGTCTCTTACGTATTATGTGCGTCAAAACATACAGTTAGGGACGTGTGCAAGTAGAACCGTATTAAGTATTAATATATGATGTGTATATATGCCCTTTGTGGTATCAAAACAACTTGATTTCCGTTATGTTGCGCTTAGGTTGACTCGGTAAAAAGGCAATTTTTGTGTCTGAATGGGTGGTTGTACGAAATAAATGGTGTAACACATGTTTATATTGTCTTTTATAACCGTTGCTACTTATTCGGAGAACTCATGGTTGAAGGGGAATATATGTTATTGTGCATTTATTTGTATTATAAGATATACATGGTAGATATTGATCCAACTCAAATTACTATCATCTTTACTTAATAAGTGGTTATGGACTTGTATAAAACCTCACAAATTTAATGTTCCTTTTTAATTTTTTAGTCATATTTGTGATTCACTTCAACCCATGTAATGTCAAACATATATATACGTTAGTAAATGAAAACTTAAGTGTATGACACATCAAAACATGTTATGTGAAGTTGTTATTCCATCATGTATGTACATGCGTGTATCAATATTAACTCAAACAGATGGAGATCTAACACGATTCGGTCCCGAATGAAAGTACAAGCACCTTGATGATCAATAGCTAAATGTGGCATATCTTAAGCCTCATACAACTGCTTTACTAGTAGACTAGTGAAGTGTGTGAAACATACCTACAACATCAACATATCGTGTAGAAGCAAAGTTTACATGTTATCGTGTGAGATCTTACTCCACATATTATAACACTAGAGCCGCCGATGCATGATTACATAAGTTTCTTGTATTTAATCTCCACACCAGATTTAGTAAGCTTTCAAACCCAAAACAAAAGTGTTCTAGCATTAATCATGACTCCAAGCACATCAATACATTGGCAAAAAATACTCAATCAAGAAAAGGTCCTATTTAAGGGGTTATTCACCTTGTCAAAGGTTTCAATTTTGCTTTAGAACACCAAAACAAAAATCTATTATCTTGTATTTTTTGTTAGATGTTTTAGTGTAATTAGATTTACTACGTGACTAATGTGATCATAATATTAACCAAACAAGCCAGAAAGTACGAAGAGTGCGCTTGTGTGTGAGTTTATATTATTATCGATATTAGAACCTTATAGGTTCTCATGGACGAAACCCGTAATAAAGCTAAGGGGTTTCCTAGAGGGCAACTCCCATTAACGGGGTTCCGGGGGCAACATTCTTTGTAGGTGGGTTCAAGAGGTAGAGCCCCTAGTTGAGGTCGAGTAAAATTTTATTTTGGTAAATTGTGTTTCATTAAAAGTATTAAAATTTTATTTTATGGGAAATTAACATTTGAGATTCAGGTTGAAAATGACCTTATTTTTATACAATTTTCAATTTAAATGAAAGCTGCTTTTGACATTTTCTGCCCAACCCCCTGCAAAACGTTTTTATCAACGAGACCGGATGGGACCGGCCGGTCCGACCGCGAATCTTTGGTCTGGTGTGACTCGTTTTGAAGTGGTTGAGTCGGCCGGTTCGTCCCGAACCGCTGGTCGGACCGGGAAACCGGACCGGTTCGGGCTGGTTTTTCTTTTTTATTATTATTTTTTATTTTAATGGGTAAAAACGGGGTGTTAAACATAAATTAGTACGTTGGATATACAAATATAGTTAAGTTTTATATATAACTATAAGATATATATATATATATATAAATCATATATAAATTAGTTATATCTCATTACATATATAAATATAATTAAAATATAGTTAAATCCGGTCCAACCGGTCCGACCACCAAACCAGTAAAGCGTCCGGTTCGACATCCGATCCGGTTCTGAAAACATTGGTTTGTATTCTTTGGTATTTTTTTTTGGTTCACATATTTACACACACGATCTTGATTATAGTATGAGCTTTATTTAGTTGATCTTGTATATAACGGAAAAATACAAAGGGAAGGATCAAATAAATACTCAACATGGTTAACATTGTTTAAAGATTTCAAATCTAAATGCGTGAAAAACTCATCCATGATGTGAATCTTGGGTATCCTAGACATAATCTAGAGTCATATTGAATTGTTTATCATTGTAAGACATTTTAATATTCCATATAAACTATATTATATCTAAATCTATTTCTCATTTGTTTGATAGTTTTCATCTCTCATTACGTACGTTTTGATTTAACTTATTGAGACCATTAATGTTTACCCTAACCCTGAACCAATAGTAACTATAATTTGTATTCGTCCGTAGTGTTAAGTTTTAATCTGATAGTGTAAATTTTTTATCTGGTAGTATAAATTTTTATATAAATATCGAGTTCGTCCCCCTTAAAAAATTAATTCCCCCTCCCCACATACAAAATAGTTTTAAGTTCCGCCACTGGTTATAAGTTCATAGCAATTGTAAGTCGATTTATTTTGTATTGTTAGTTCCAATTATTTAGCGTAAACAATCTCCCTCTTAACAAATAATATTAATTTATTCTTCAAATTAGATTCATTTAAACTAGATTCATTTGCATTTAGTTAAAATCCATGAAAGAAGATAATTCAATACATTGAAAGCTTGATATGAATAAATACCATGAATTTGAGTTTGAAGTCTTAGAGAAATTGTCAAAAGTTCTTTGAATGTGAGATAAAACAATC
Organism: Flaveria bidentis; assembly: GCA_018326385.1. Lineage (NCBI taxonomy): Eukaryota > Viridiplantae > Streptophyta > Magnoliopsida > Asterales > Asteraceae > Flaveria > Flaveria bidentis. The sequence continues at coordinate 27,057 of BJCM01084941.1, forward strand.
ATATCTTGATAAAGCCAACAAATTCTATTGCAATGGAAGTATGTAGGTTTGTGACAACTTAACTTCACATAAAAAACATCACAGTGTCTCTATAAGTTTGATGAATGTCATCGGTAGCTGCATCATCCAAATGCAACATCCAAATGCAATACGAGACGACTTTTGCCCTCATTAATAACAAGACCATAATCATTTACTCTAACATGAGTGGTACTTTGTAACATAGAATCAACACGTGTGAGCGTAAATATCACCAATTAGGTTATAAACTAGTATTAGTACTCACGTGTTGTGACTAGCAAGTAAAACCGTGAAAACAACTAATCTCCAATTAAAACCTTCACGGTAAGGTTAGGTTTATACAAATTTTACGTTAAACACTAAGCCAAAGCTTAAAAATAACACCACTTAAGTTTTCAAACCCTAATCAACCACTGCTTCTGCTTCTGCTTCTGCTCTGTTAGGTGGTTAGAATCGGCTTATTTTCACACATCTTCTTCTTTTTCTTCTTTGTTTTTTCTTGTTGAGATGCTTATGCCGTTTTTAATCGATGTATAATCTGTAATTTATTTAACTCTGTGCATGATTTGTATGTTTGATATTCATAGTACTATAGAAATGACGAATGAAGATGCAAATGGCGGAGAAGGAGCCTCCAATGCAAATGTTAGTGGTGCCCTTGCTACAGTTGAAGAATTGAATGAAAAAGCCGATGAATTGACGTTAGCGGACTCCTCAGGTATTGCAGTTTGCATATTTTGTTTTTATGTGTTGAAGATGATACTTTTTGATTTATGAATTAAGGCGATTACTTCCCCGAAACCAAATTGATAGCTATTTGAGAACTGGAATCCTAGTACCGTAAAGATTGTTCGATGAAGGACTCGACATGAAACATATATGAATGAATTACTTTGATTTGGAAATTGAGGAGAGTGTTGAAGAAAAGATTAAGTATGAGATGTATGGGTATTTTTGGCTTTAAGAATATATGGTTTGTGTAAAATATGGGCTTATATAGCAGTGAGTTTATTGTCAAAGTATGAGGTGGAAGCTAGTTCTGTGATGAAGGGAGAATAAAGTTCTTTATAAGCGTGCATAATTCTTGATTTTAGTATATGTTGAAGTAGTTATGAATGTTTCATTTTGATAAAAGAAGACAAGGTTAATGTTGTATCTAACTTTTGGAATACTGGTAGTGTTTTCTTTTGGGGGATGAGGATACCATGTGAAAGTACTATAACAATGAATAGAAAATATACAAGCTCAACAATTTAACAGCAGGACCCCCACCAATTCAGGGGAAGAAAACCCAAGACAAGAACTTAAGCGAAACAAGTGATATGGATCATGTACTAGGCTTCAGGCCCGACCCATGGATGATATTTTAGAACCCAGCATTAGATAAAAACAAATCCTAACTCCAGCACTATGCATGGGCTGACAATCACTTTGCAAAAAAGCCCAACGCCAGCCAAAGCACATCAGTGAAGTTCAGCAGGCAGGGGATAAGTAGGATATCTGTTGTTGTAGCATCACATCACCTTGCCACCAAACTTTCGGTTATGCTGCAAATTTAACAGTATCAGATCCACTTCTATAAGCTCACCTCTGCTGCTGATCTTCATGACTGATCTTCTAGCTGCCAGCACACTTGCTTTAACCAAAACAGTACACTATACTGAATTACTGATGGTATGATTCTCTTGTTCATACATGTCACCAAACTGCTTAAGTATTGAGTTTGCTAGATCGACTCTTTATATGTGCTCTTAATAAACTTCAAAGATAAATTTGCAGCTTTATAAAGATTATATGAAACACACATGTGGTTTAACCATAGAAGCCTAACATCATCTTTTTGTTAGAACTAGTTAAATTTAATAGGCCAGCAATAGTTTAATTTAACCTTGCCCTTACTGGGAATAGGTGATTTTCTTTTTTTTTTTACTTATAGCATTTCTTCAATTGACATGCCAAATAAGAAATTAATTACATGCTGTTATGGTTGGGGGATGGGTTCAGTTATAAAAATGACACGTGCTGGTGTAAGGTCGATAAGCAATTATATATAATGCCAGCTTATGTAATATCTTACCATTCTTATCCATTACCTAGAGGGGGGCTTCTATGTTGACTTCTTAATTTCCTTAATGTTTTGTCGCTCCTAAAGCTATGGCTTTCAAAGCTTCTAGTATGTGTTATATTACTGGTAATATGATGTGCATTCATGAACTCCATCCTACAAATTATATTTCTGGTCGTTTACACCTTATGCATGTATATTTGCTCTCAGGAAGCAATGTAACCCAATCTATATAATGCTTTGATTTTTGCTAATCTGCGATTTTAGTTGGGGTATGTAGGTGTTTGGCATATGCACATATAGTAGTTTGAAATATGTACCATGAAACAGATCTAAGATATGATATGCTTATATGCATTTAATCAAGTATCAAACTATCGACCTCTATGTTAATTGGTGTACGAAGTGACTTGCTTATCCTGAATTGATTCAAATGCTGCTTCTTGCTGTATTGATAATCTGCGATGTTAGTTCATGGACCCCAAAGCTCTTTTGCAAAGCTGTTTAATTTAGTGAAGTTAAGCTGGTTTGGATGTTTGGAGCTAGAAAATATAGACACTCTGAACTCTGAATTGACTCTTTACTCTAACTGTATGAGAAAAAATAATAGTACCCGCTGAAAGCCAAATTATACTTGCTTCCCAAAAAGAATGTTTTCCTATGCGCTTTATTCTAGTCCAGTGTGGAGGCATCAGTATGTCTTTGTACAATCTCTTCACTGAAAGAAACTATTCAGACTAATTATACGAGCAAGTCCTAGCGGATCTTACTTTCTATTTATTGATAGCATCTGCTGGGTGATTTTATTATACAGAAACTGGTGCTCAGGAAGCTGTAAAAAAGAAGAAGAAGAAGAACAAAAGCAAGTAAGACTTCTTATAAGATTGCCCTTATGTGACCTGGCCCCTGGGTTTGACAATATCACCTAGTTTTCCAGTATTCTTAGTTATTATAGTTTTGTCCCCCAGGAAGAAAAAAGAAACAAAAGAGCAAACTGATCCACCTACTATTCCAGTTGCAGAACTTTTCTCGCAAGGGAACTTTCCAGAGGGTGAAATTCAGCAATATAGGGATGAGTAAGGGCCAACTATTTACATGTAGTCTGCACTTCATTTTTTTAATGGCCTTTCTGAATAACAATACCTTTCTGTCTACCCTCTCACTTTGTTGCTTAGTAACTTGTGGAGGACTACATCTGAAGAGAAGAGAGATTTAGAGCGCTTAGAAAAGCCTATGTATGACTCAATACGGCAAGCTGCAGAAGTTCATCGTCAGGTTTTTTCTTTTGTTTTGTCTCAATGATTTTTAGCAGAACTAATATTTGGATTTTAAAAAATATCAAATATATGTTACTGCTACTGTTTTTAAAGTATGATGGTTTGTTTTTAGGTCCGGAAATATATGAGGAGCATTATAAAGCCTGGGATGCTGATGGTTGATCTGTGTGAAACCTTGGAGAATACTGTTCGCAAGTTAATATCAGAGAATGGTCTGCAAGCTGGCATTGCATTCCCTACAGGATGCTCATTAAACTGGTGAATATTTTAAATCCTCACATTGATCACTGTTAACCAGTGCTTGGCTTAAAGAGTGTATATTGTTGTTTTCCATTGATAAGTCTTAGTGATATCTTTATCAGATGGTTATAAGGATTTTATTTATAGATGGATATTTTCATTAGTATTATTAGTTAGGGACTTATATAAACAGCTATCGGGAGAATTGTTTCATCATGTTGAATGTGGTTGAATAAATTGGGTGAAGATTTGAATCTAGCATCATCGGAGAGACAGTCAACTTCTTGAAAGTCTGTCTTATTTTGTGGTTTTGTTTGTTAATTGCAATCGAATCATAACAGTTACTGTCTCATTCCTAATATTAGTTCTGGTTCTTTGTTTTTTTTTCTTTTATGTTTGTTCTACTTTCCAGATTGTAAAAACATATATTACCATACAGGGTGGCAGCTCACTGGACCCCCAACTCTGGAGATAAAACTGTGCTTCAGTATGATGATGTGATGAAATTGGATTTTGGAACTCATATAAATGGTTAGTAATCAGAATGCTTAGCTGATTTGGCTCTCACTTGCAGAAATTTAGTCATCTCTTTAATTTGTGCATTTTTTGACATATTTTGGGCTGTAACACATTTCAGGACACATTATAGACTCTGCATTCACAGTTGCATTCAATCCTATGTTTGATCCCTTACTTGAGGCCTCTCGTGAAGCCACAAATACTGGTATAAAGGTAAGCAATGTGGAGTGAGGAGTTATCGGTGTCTTAATTATTTCATTTTCTTGTGGTGACGCATTTTAGATATTTGATCAACAGTCAAACCCTCTCACCAAACCATGTTTCATGCCAAGCGTAGCATTTATTTTGGTAGTGAAGGAATAAAATAAAACATGGCTTACATGAACTCTTTTTTGGAAAGGCTCTGTATGATTTAGTGGAATGTAGGTGTAGTTGGTGTTGGATAAATTGGATCAAGCAACAGAAACAGACAACCGGTTTTGACCCAACTCTAGGTCGACACTTTCTTGTTATTGATCGGAAACCACACAAAAACCTTTTACAAAGACCCCTATTTATACTACTCCTAACCTTGCTAAACTAGCAATCCTAATTTTACTCAAATACTAACTCCTAATATAGCACAACCTATCCTTATTTGACTCAATCTTCTACCAAGATAAACATACTAAACAAATAACCAATATTAAATAAACAAATCTAATCTATTTCAAATACTAAATGTAAATTCAAACTTTAATTTGTGTGCTGCTAGTTCTCCATGATTCAGAATTATTGCCTTCATGGTGTTGTTTTGGTAATCAAAATTTGAACTTCTGCTTTATGGTATGTAGGAAGCAGGAATTGATGTACGTCTATGTGATATAGGTGCTGCAATCCAAGAGGTCATGGAATCATATGAGGTAGAAATTAATGGGAAGGTCTTCCAAGGTATAATTTCCGTTAGGCTATAACATGACCATGATGCTTGATGGTTCTAATCATGTTTGTGGGTCAAAATGTTCACGGGTCAAAAGTTGATCAAAGGGGTCATGGGTCAGAAAGCTGGATCTGTCTAGAATTTATTTTTGGAATTGATAAGTTAATAATTAGGCAATCAAATATAATAAAAGCAATCAAAGCATAAATCAAGTAATGCTTGATTTAAGCTATTAGTTATGATTCTCTTTTATGATTAGGAGTTGTTTCTTCCTTATAAATAGATGGTAGGAATAAGATGCAAGGTGTACCAAAAAGTATTTCCTTTGTTCACTTAATAAAATTATGTGTGTGACTTTACCAACTGTTATTGTGCCAGTTGTGTCTAACAATGCATTGCGAGTTCTTTAGTTGCATTGTTTCAACATCATGGTTGATTTACTGCAGATATGGCAAGTTTTACCCATTTATCTCCAAACGAGTTAAGATTGAGAAATTTCATACATTACTAGTCAAACGTGTAAACTTTAGAAACAATTTTAAAAATGTTTACAAATTTTAAATATATTTTTATAAATAAGGGTAATATATTCTTGCGTTTCATAAAAAACAATAGTTCATTAAAATTTGAAAATAGGAACAATAAAATGTTGGAAGGTTAGCCCAACACAGTTAATTTTGTCCCTCGTCCAAAATTTACATGTTATGACATGAAAACCTTATTGACCTGTTACCCCTGCCCAATTTGTCACCTCTAACATAGATACTAGCAACTCTTATACGATAGGTTTCAACAATGCTTCAAATCATTTTTTAATCACACCTTGAGATATCTTACTAGTTACCACTGCTATTCTTAACAATATTCGTGTGCATAGGCCATTCAAGTATCTAAAATATTAACCAAAGCCACAAATTTCCATTTTAGTTTCGTTGATGCCAATTTCGGCCAAAAACTTGCTGGTAAAAATTGAGAGTCAATTTTATGGCTTTATGTGTGTTGTAATTTATAATAACGTTTTGGGTGCCCTAACTTGAAAGACGGTTGAAAGTTGTGGTTTATAATTGGCATTAGTGGAATCAAATCTATACTTGGATGACATGCAATGCTGTTATGATTTATGGTGGCCATGGTGCCATTATCCCCCAAAAGTTACTCTTTGAACTTAGTTGATTTGTTTTCCGTCAAAATAGCATTGGAAAAGGGTATAGCACTACTAACTTTACTATATTTCTTTTTTAAATTTAGAAGTTGTCAGATCAACAGATTATCTACATTGTAGGATCAGAGTAATTTTAGTATCTAACTTTGACGCTGCAACATTTGCAGTGAAAAGTATCCGGAACTTGAATGGACATAGCATTGGACCTTACCAAATTCATGCTGGGAAATCAGTTCCAATTGTGAAAGGAGGAGAACAGACAAAGATGGAAGAGGGAGAATTCTATGCAATTGAAACTTTTGGATCTACTGGTATACTACTTGTACTTTCAAAATCTTTCTAATGAGAAAGAAAAAATAATAGTTGGCATAGTGGCATACAAATACATTTATTATGTTTTATTGTGTTTAGGCAAAGGTTACGTGAGAGAAGATCTGGAGTGCAGCCATTACATGAAAAACTTTGATGTTGGGCATGTACCATTGCGATTGCCAAGAGCAAAACAGCTTCTTGCCACTATTGATAAGAATTTCTCTACCCTAGCTTTCTGCAGACGTTATTTAGATCGACTAGGGGAGACCAAATATTTAATGGCCCTCAAGAATTTGTGTGATGCTGGTGTTATTCAGGTATGTCCAACCACATGGTCTTTTTTAAACTTAAATTTGGAATGTGTTTACAGTCATATGAAGACTGCTTACGCACTGATTTTGGACCTATGATTTTTTTTTAATATCCTGTTCATAGATCGAAGTGTCCGTTTCAAATTTGCAATATATAAATATACAGTTTTTGCACTTTGAGATGCTCTTTTAAAGGTAGAAGAAAATAGAACTAGGACTTTCAACTTTTAAACTTTTGCGATCCAAAGAAGTTATGTCATAGTTTTCCTGAAGGTCCTATGTGCTTAAAATTTGGTAAAGTTCTCAAGTAGTTTTGGGAGGAGGTTCCTCATATGGTCATGAAGCCTATATGATAATGTTGGTGCTCTAGCATGACATTAGGTCAAAATCAATGTTAACTCAGTTCTGTTTATGTTGTTGGGGTTTAGGTTTTGGTAAAAGACAAGGGGCAGGGCAGCCGGCCCTAGCCTAAACCCGATTAAGGAAACTTTCTAATTAAAAATCAAACCCAAAAACAATAATTAGATAGTTAACTTGTATAAAAAGTTATTAAAAGAGAAAGAAATAATAAAAAAGAATATGGAGACAAGGATGGAGAATTAAATGTGGGAGGTTTTTTAGAAAATGAGGTATAAATTCAGGAATGATGATTTTAGTTAAATTATAGTGATGGGATGTGGAATGGAATGTAATTATGTAAATGATCTAAACAACTTGGAATCAACCTAGAGTAGCGCAAAACATGTCCAAAACTTCTAAAAGGGTATTTTTATACTATATGCTCCGCTTAAAAAACTCACTTATTAAGCACTTTACGCCTAGGCTCGAGGCTCATATTTTGCGCCTTGAGTGTGCCTTGCATCTTTGACAACTATGAGATCAGGTCGATCTGCCATACAACATTTGCCCACTTTTTTGGATTTTATGAATAATTAATGTATCACATGTGTTTATGTGACCGTCATTTTAATACAAGTTCCCATTTTCTCCATCTCGTATTTCCTTAATTTGTTGGTTATCCTAACAAGTTAAATATGAAAAATTGAAACAAGTTTTTGTTTTGCAGCCTTATCCACCATTGTGTGACATAAAGGGTAGTTATGTCTCTCAACACGAACACACCATATTACTTCGTCCAACATGCAAAGAGGTTGTGTCACGAGGCAGTGACTATTAGCTCTACTTGTATGTAACTTATCATCGCCCAGACACATAAGAAGACACATAATAAACTCTCTGATTTTGAATTACTTGTGTTTTTGTGTACTATGAAGAGACTGCTTATCAAAACCCTTTTTGCCTTTCATTTATTAATATTTGTATGGGTTGACTGAGTTTTCAATTTTCATATTATGGTATGATATTAGTTTCACCGTGTGCTGCTATCCACAAAAACTGTCATGTTACTGTAAGATATTAGTTTAACCCGCTATTGACTTCAAAAACTGTATGTGACAGTAGGATATTAGTTTGACCTGTGTGTTGCTATTAACTGAAATTTGTATTAGTTTGGCCCATGTGCTGTCACTACAAAAATTATTCATGTTGTGGTAAGATAGTCCGATCCATGTGCTGCTATGCCTAAAAAAATGTTCATGTTGCATTTAGATATTAGTTTGACCCGTGTGCTATCGACTACAAGAAGTGAAAAGTTTCGTGTTCTGTCTCTGAAGCGATCTGAACGTTTGGTGTTTGCATAGTAGCAGAAGATATTATACATGAAAATGTTTTAGGTTTGATCATTGACTAATATGAGTCTAACGTTCTGTTGCTTTTGAGGCTGCATTAAATACAGTGGCGGATATGATGTTGATGTGTATAAGCAGTGTTGTTAAAATCGAACTAGTTGGCCAATTAATCGGCGACTAGTCGGTGATCAATTCATCACCGATTGGATTTTCTTTAATCGGAGCCAAAAATCGTTAATCGGTTAAACAGGTCAAATTCGGGAAAATTCGGCCCTAGTCGGTTGTTAATCGGCCTCTAATCGGTATTTTCCCATAATCCGGTGACATTCCGGTGTCCTTTAAATATTCCGGCGAAAAGTCAAAATTCTGGCCAAATTTGTTTCTATTTGTATTACACTAAACATATTTATAAAAATTACATGTAAAAATGTGTGTATATATATAAAAATGAAAATTATATATAAAAACTCCAAACCGATTAATCTCGATTTCTCCCGATTAATCTTTAGTTGGTACCTCGTTGTTCAACTAGCGCCTAACGATATTTACAACATTACGTATAAGTACATCTCGGGTTTTTGTGGTCCGGTTTAAAACCGCCCAACTTGGTCATTGATTTGGTTTCCCGGTCGGTTTTTATTTTAAATGTTTGGTCGGTCGGTTTCAAAAGTTTCATGCCGTAGTGAACGATTTGGTTTACGGTTTATGCAAAAAACCAGTTGTTAAAAGCCGGACCGTGTGTATTTATATATAGTATATTTATATATATATATAT
>BJCM01084942.1:0-12750 GCA_018326385.1 Flaveria bidentis
CGAGAGTTTTCGAGATTACATAACCCTAGCCGTCTGAGTTCGTCCAGTACGTCTCTTCCAAGTTCATAGAACGTTTCTGATCATTCCTAGTATATTCTTAACGTATTCTAATCGTTCGGTTTGATCGGATTATCGTTTTCTTTGATTGGATCGCCAATCAAATAGGATTCCGCACTATTTGATCTGGTTTCACGTTGAATCAGTTAGTACACCGTACGTAGCAGGTCCTAACAATATCAAACAGCCCCTTAATGTGTGTTGGTAATTAAAGTCAGTCAGTCAGCTAATCTAGATACTCACTCAGTTCTTTTTATTTTGTCTTGTACAAATAAAAGGCAAGGTTGTTCATGGTCCGGTTTTGATGGTTTTCGTTAGTAACAATTATTTTTTAATGAAAACCAAAACCAAATCATTGAAATTCAAACCAAACTGTTACAAGTGGTTTGGTTCAAGTTTAGGTTCAAGGTTTCTCTAAACTAAAATTCATTTCACTTTCGTATTCATTTTCCTCTAATCTAGCAAGTAAAAAGGCATTTGACCAATGCAATTTGTATACAATTCAAAACTTGATGAACATTACTAATTCACAATTAGTCCACATAAAAATTTTATTTTCTTGGAAAACATAAGCTTGGTTGGCCAATGCAAGCTAATTAAACTAAAAAGTAAATCTAATATGACATATTATTAATAATCCAAATCTAACTTTTTAAGGTCCGGTTTGAATTTATACGGTCGGGGTTTTTGGTATAGACCACAACCATACCGTTCATTGCGATTTAAAGTTATTTGAACCGGCCAACCGAAAGTTAAAGAAAAACTGATTGTGAAACCAAACCGACAAACGGTTTGGGTGTTTTCACGGTTTAAAACCAAATTGTGAACACCCTAGTCAATGATTGTACTCTCCGCTCTCGTATTGTATTTAGAGCTTGATGATAAACAATCCTTTCTTTTCAACTCAACTGTTTGTAGTCATATAGGACCCGACCTAACTGACTTTGCACCGTAACTAGTTTCATATTTCCTAAAAAAAATATTGGAAAGCTAATCCCATATCAGTTTCATAGCCGAATACCCATCCTAAAAATTTCAAGTTTTGAGTATTCTCGTTGGGTCGAATTTGTTTTGCACCATGCCATTCGTCTAGAAAACATGAGTTTCTGAATTCATGCATGCATAGAAAACTCCAAAGTCCTAAACATTGAGAGCACGTGCCTTGTGTGCATGACTAACCACACAAGGCGCATGGTCTCTAAGAACACGGGAACTGTCATTTGCACCCGTGTGACAAAAGAGAAAACAGTAAATTTTTGAATTTGTCTGCTTTTAAATAAATGTAGGCTACCTTTTTGGTCCAAGTAATCAAAACTGATTTCCAAAATGAAATATACAGGAATGACCTGACCCCCATATTTATCTACAATATTACATGGCATACATTGTCTCTATACACCTTAAATAATGAATTACACCATGTCCAGAAGCTTGATGTTACCCATTGAATTTGCAGCAACCAAAGTGGAGGACTGAACACGCCAACACACAGACGAGATAAACTGATCTGAATCCTCCACTTCATCTCCGGATATTGGATCTGTGGTGTTGAATTTATATGATAAAGCGGGCATTGGGAACGCCTTATGGTACACAACCACCTGCACATGTTCACAATTCAATTCACATAACACTGAGTCGTCCCCCCTTTGTTATTGCGTTGTTGTGTGTAGCATATTAAGAATCATCAACTCTTAAATGTACTGAACTTGAAATTTACTGTTTTATGAACCAAGGGTAACAAGTCTTTTGTTTTCTTGTTCATAGTTCTCTTTCAAGTCGTTTTAAAAAAAAGAGAACTATTGCTGCTACTACTACTATTACTATTGATAAATTCAATATAAAATTTGCAACTTTTTTGCCTTTGAATTATTAATATCTGGATGCACAAAATTATAAAAACGCATCAAGTTCCAGTATATTTAGATTCAAAGTTACCCATGCCTCATAACTCATAAGCCATTTCCCGATTTCTGGTCTTCCCAATTTCAAGTTCCACACATTTAAAGAAAGCCCTTTCAAATTCAATACGTTTTGATGAAATTGATTCTTATTAAAGGTACCTCGTTTGTTTCTGAACCAGTAGCGATGTAACCATCAGATACAGATAAACCAACAAAATTCTGAAGAGATATTAAAAAAACAAAGTTAAATATTGTAAATAAGTAATTTGCAAAACTTGGAAATTATAAAGGCATACCTTTACATTCATGTGACCAGTGAACGTCTGAATGGGACAGTCAATAATTTGTGAAGTTGACTCGGACAAATCCCATAGTTTGAGTGTGTTATCAGTTGATGATGATACAAGAGTTGATGAATCAAGAAACTTAACATAACTAACTGTTTTATTGTGCCCGATTAGTGTGAAAAGTGGCACACTGGGGTTCCGAAGATCATAATAATAAACTCTATGATCAGCTGACCCGAACGCCAAAGTATTTCCTGGCTCAGATGGGAACTGAACACAACAGACATTTGCTTTTGTTTTAATGGTACCAATACTTGTGCCCTGCAGTAGCAACAATTGTAAGAAAAACAACTTATTATACATCAAGATGTTCGATTATAAATTATCATTAATTAAACAACTGCAGTACGTTTAGTTTTCAAAGCTGACATCCACCAAGTGCAAGAGTAAAATTGCCTGATTGATATTCCAAAGCTTAACGGAGCCGTCATCACTCCCGCTTGCCACCATTGTTGGGTTTGACCAGGAAAAGTCAACTGACCAGACACGTCTCTCATGCTCTTTCAGTTCCATGTATACTTGATTTCGTGTTACATCCCATATCTGAAATATCAAAATAACTATTAGTTAAATTTTTTTCATTACTTATAACTTTGAACTTGATAAAAAAAACTATATACCTGTACTACACCTTCAAAATTGCTAGAAGCAATCTGGCCTTTGATATAATTATTCCAACATATACTGCTTAATTTAGATCTACTTGACATTTCAACAACTGGGTAATGTATGTCACGATTCCCATTTACTATTGAATCGTATTCAAAAACTTTAATCTTTTTATTTACACCAGCGGTTGCAAAGAATTCACCATCACGATCAAAACCCAAGGAACATACAAGATTTGAGGAATTCAAGAGATCACCTTGTTTTAAGTCTGCTTTGACTTTTAAATTCTTATATGACAAATATTTGGATAGACCGTCTATGAACGAGTTAATCCATCCATTTTGTTTACTTTGAGAAAGCCGATTAATTGGCTGGAAACTATTAGCAGAACCTTTTTCCACAGTTGATCCTCTACCATCACTACTCATCGGTGCATTTCTAGTCAATGGCTTGACTAATGATTTGAAAGCTCTGCGCCGCGTCATAAAGTAAGCTGATTCTAGTTTTTTGAAGTTTTTCATCAATCTAGAGCTTTTAAAGATGGGGCTTTCATGATCCTCTGGCTCAAGACTACTGGACATCTCTGTCAATTTGATTCGTTTTCTGGACCCTGAACTTGTACAATGCTCATAATTTGGTTTCAAATCTTCTTGTTTCCTAGCAGAGGTCTGTAATCTTGCAACTTCTTGTAAATCAGAAGATATAAATGCAACGGTCCTGCGCAAGCTGTCGGCAGCCTCCTGTTTTCGTTGCTGAAGCATTACAAGAAACTCCAGCAATAGTTCTTGCTCCTCAATCTTTTCTTTAAGCTCTATAAACGCTTTTCGTTCAATTAAGTCATCTCTAGGTTCATTAAGAAACTCACTTTTCAACACTTCACTGATTACCAAAAATAACGCAATTATCATTACAACATGAAACATTTACTACAACATTAGAACAATGAAACTGGTTGTTTAAAACAGTAACTTAAAGGGAACTCACTCGATTTTCGGCCTGCTAGCAGGCTCAGGATGCAGTAGCCACAAACAAAACAAGGCTTCTTTAGGCCACTTTAATAAAAACTGAGGTGGAAATACACGGTGTCTAAGGCTACTCATAGTTGAACTCTTTTCTTCTGCTGAACAACTTGTGCAATATAACTGTAAAGTTCAATTACAACATCAGATGGTTATGTTACATATGATTAACAACAAAATAATTTAAATTTAACTAAATAATACAAAAATACCTCAAAAAGAAGAACACCTAACCGATAAACATCAGAGGCAGAAGAACTTGGAGCGCCAGCAGTTTCCTCTGGGCTGGAGTACCAGTTGGATTCCATTTGCAGTATTTGTTTCATTGGGAATGGATCATTCTCAGAACCAGACTTCAACCAAGTTTTTCCCAATAACTTTCTTGAATTCGAACTTTTCACAGCCTGATTTTGATGTGTTGATGAACACAATCCCATAAACTCAGCTGTCTGATTGTTTGATTCATCCTCACAAGAATCCGACCCTGAATCAGAGCACGAAACTGATTCTATAAACGACACCCGATTAAAAGATGACATGATAAAACAAGAAGGTCGAACATTCTGCACAATGAACCCTTGTGAATGAGCTAAATTTACAATCTCTACAATCTGCATAAATATATGCAAACAATCAAGGGGATCAACAACACGTTCGGTGTTATCTAACCACTGTCTCAAGCTAACATCTTTGGATCCCACTGGCCTAATCACAGCACCATCATCTTCTTTAAAGTGAGTTCCAAGTCCAAAGTAATTATTAGATTGACCCAAAACAGTTTTTTCTCTTCTTCCACCAGAAACTTGATCTGTGTCACCGGATAACCTGATCGTGTTTGCCGGAATTCTTCTCGGGTTTCTGCTTGAAACCGTCGATGAATTCAACCCTCTTGAGCTTCCAGACCTCTGCCAATTAGAATCAGAAGAATTCTCCATTATCATCCACCTACAGCTTCATCAACATCACACCAAATGCATAAAGTTTTACAACAATCTCTCCAAACCCAAATGCCATCACCAATTAAAGAACATCTTACAATCTTGCAGACACCATAACACACACAAAACTACACAAAGAGAGAAGCTTTTGGGTGTTGTTGAGCTTTTCTGCAAATGGGAACCGCAAAAATGAAATCTTTGTTTGAACAACAGTGACCGTTTGTCGAGAGCCACATAAAATAGAACACAGTGTGAATAAAATATAATTGTTTTATCTTTTTTGGAATGAAGTGATAATATTGAACAGTTTTCTATTTGAAACCCTAGACTGACCCATCAACTGTAATCCACTCGTTTCCACTTCTTTTCTGTGAAACTACGTGGCACACTCATGTCCTCTAAACCGACAATCTGAATTCTAAACTTGAATGAATCTGTATAAAGCAGACATTGTGGCGGTTTATAATTAATTAAAATATTAAAAAAGCTTAAAGACAAGCGATGAAGAGGATCTTCGATTTCGTGAGGGCCAAAGCCACGTGATTTGGTTGGTTAGTAAACTAACATATTCACGATTAAGATAAAAAGATAATTATATAATTAAGTAATCAGATCAGATGACGTAAGAACAGGATTAGGGTTTCGAATACAGTAAATTAGTGCTACAAGTACAGTTCTTGAAAGGGGGAAATGGAATAAAGAATTGGAAACCTTCTTGGTATCTTCATCGATATCCATGATCGGACGAAAAACTTGATTTGGTGGAGGAATTTAGTGATTGAAGTTTCACCGGAAGCATAGATGAACATGAACATGAATCTGAACAAAGCATTTGCATCACAATCGCCTGTTGTTTTGAGTCCACGAGTACAAAACTGTGTGATCAAATTAGGGATCCTGTGATTGTAATCTTTCTCGGTGGGTGTGATGAACTAAGATGGTCAATATTATTATTATTAACACAGAATTTTTTTTTTCAAGTTGCTCTAGATTAATACACCTTTGATTTAAAAGTTTATGCAACTTATTAGTTTACATATTATGAAGTGCAGTTTACAAACCAAAATATTAAGTTCATTATCTTTTAATTATATTAAATAAATTATAATTAATATTTGTGTATATTAAAGATATAAAAATAATAAATATAGTTTTATATTTTATAAAATAAAATATAAGTTTATATAAAAATAAATATTTTATATTTAATATGTAATTTATAATAATTATAAAGTGAGAATATCCCTTCCATCCTGGTAATATAGGTGCAAATAGTGAAATATCATGGATAACTTTCTTGAATTCAAGTTTTTTAAAACTCGAGTCTAATACATAACATAAGTACCTTCACAAATATGTTTTTTCTTCACAGCACACATGTAAATATAAAATTTTCGATGGAATATTCAATTTGTAATATACATATACCCCGAAAATATACCTACGACGGGGAAGTGTCATTTGATTTTTAATTATCAAAAGTTATTTATTTTATATAAATATAGTATCTTCTATTTTGAACTTTTAATTTAGTTTATTTAATATAAAATCATCTAATGTGGCTAAAAAGTTTATTGATTGTCATATTTTTATAAACTGCAGTCAAATATAAACTGATGTTTGCAAAGTAAACTGTAGCTTACAAATGTAAACGATCGTTTTGACAGGTTAAATTAATGTATGAAAGTTGGGGATTTTTTCAAGCTTACGAATGTGAAATATAATGGTTTTGAGTTTTGATTAATATAATTTGATAGTGGGTTCAGCTTATGCACAAAAAACTTTAAAAACAATCATTTTTAATAGTAATTGATGTTTAAAAAATATTAATGTTTTTAGAATTGTATTAGACAACAAACTAATTATCTTTTGGACGAGTCGATTGATATGAAAACCGTTACACATCACAAATAATAAAAAATTAGTATATCTCTTGACGTAATTTTTTATTTATAATAAAATATTTAAGAGCTTAAAAAACATAGAATCCTAAACTAAAATAGCAAGATTTTGAAAAGAAAATATTAATTAAATATATGTTAAAATCCAATTGATCATTCGGTCCAAGCGGTAACCGAGCTACATCTGGGAACAACCCAAGTATGGATATTCGGACAAGTCCTATGATCGTTTTTGAGTCCGCTGTCCCAAATATTGGTGCGGTTGATAAATAGAAAATCACTACTCTTCATTAAAAGTTATATCATGAATTATAAAATATATATGTGGTTGATAATGTTGTATGGATTTATGGATTTAAAGTTGTGAGGGGTTTATGTTGTCAATGTTGTATAGTTTGGTGTTTGAGTAGTTAATGTCTCATTAATAACTCTAGGGACTATTTGTGATAATTTTACTTCTTGTGATAGTTTTACATCTTGTAGGATAATGTTGTCATTACTGATAGTTTTACTTCTTGTAGGAAAACATCTGCAGTTTGCAGATCATATCTGCAAACATCTGTAGTAGAAAAGATGAACCAAATGTCTACGGTATGCAAGAAAAAGATTATTTGTTTTTTTAACATCTTATTATGTAATTAAACTAAATCTATTTTTTAAACTTTAAAAATAACTTTAACATTAATATATAAATAAAATATAAATACATTAAAATATAAATAAAAGTCATACAACACTATAATAATAATCATAAAACCATACAAATATATTTTAAAATCATATATTCGATATTCTGCATTAACTGCTAAACAATTTCATCTACTAACTGAGTCATATATTCCTAATCTAATAAGGTACCATGTTCTTCAACATCATTTTCATCAGCATCAACGTGCATATCACAATTTTCAAAGGACATATTAGATTGATCGTATTCTATAAAAAAGTCATCGCTAAGACCCTCTTTCCTTGTAAAATTATGTAGCGCGAAACATGCAACGGTAATGTTCCTTTGTGTAACCAACGGAAATGGTGCCATCCTCTTCAACATAGGGAACCGTGATTTCAAGACACCAAACGAACGCTCAATAATGTTTCGTAGTTTTGCATGTGCATGGTTAAATTTTTCTTTATTGGTTAATGCACGATTCCTACGAAAATCTCCAAGCCAATACCTTACATTACGATATGGAGCCATAAATCCTCGTATGTGTGCATAAGCGACATCACAAAGATATTATTTATCTGTAAAGATATATAAATAATTAGGAAATTAAACTAAAATACAAACATTTAAAAACTTTTTTTTATGCCTGCTGATGGTAACGGAAATGGAGCATTTGTATCTGATAATGCCTTTGATAATATTCTGGAATCATGTGCTACCACTTCCCAACCCACCACAATAAATGTAAAAATCATGTTGAAGTTACAAATCGTTAATACGTTTTGATAACACTCCCATTTTCCCCTTTCTCTATATAATTCTTGTTTACTAGCAGGGACAACAACATGTATCAAAGTTCCATCAAGTGCACTAACCGTTTCTTTGAAAATTCGCCGTAGCCTTTTGTTATGTCCCGGAATGTTTGGATTTAGATTGAAAGAAGTTGGTACTATTATTTCTTTGGCAAAAAGCATCATTTTATCCTACATTTCATAAAAAATTTATGAATTGTTTGCTTTGCGTATTGAAATCTATGCTTGATAACCACGTAACGTTGATTATAACCGATTATCATTAAAAACATAGCCATCTTCTCCTCAACCGATGCATGTTTACTATCCTTTAACGAATAATTTATTCTAAAATGTGCACATAGTCGGACAAAGGATTTGCGAGACATACGTAGCAATTCAATGCATTGTTTGGATTTCCTTGCAATAACTTTAACGTGTATTTATGTCCCGTCATTTCTGAATCATTGTCTCGTATTCGTTTCAAACCTCTCATCTAAAAAAACAAACATACAAGTACATAAGAATTACTAGAAGTATTTTTTTATTATAAGCCATATGATTTTGTGTTAATAATAAAAAAGACAACCATTAAACATAAACAATGTCATAAAGAAAAACACAACCATTAAACATAAACAATGTCATTACCAACCAAACACAACCATCAAGCATAAACAATATCATCAAAAATAAAAAATGTCATCACCAACCAAATACAACCATCAAACATAAACAATGTCATCAAACATAAACAATGTCATAACAAAAGCATCTAATGTTTTCAATGTCACGTGCACAACTATATTAGTTTCAAACTTTTAACAGTCATTATGATCCACTCTTTTAATACTTCTGGAATTTCTGGCAGTGTCATCCATGCCTCTCTCATGGATGACGACACTCCAAAAATATGAAAAGCAACTAAAAATAAAGAATCTATTGGGTCTAATAAAGAATCTATTGGGTCTAACCCAACCAACTTTAACCTCTCAGAACATTCAAGAACTGTTGGTCCTTCTTTTCCTTTAATCAATTATTGAAGAGCCTTTTGCCGCTAAATCATCAAAAGTGATATATAATTTTTAGGTTTTGGCCCTTTTGTTTGGAGTAGGGTCGGGGGTAGGTTTCAAGGTAGGCTCGGGGGTATCCTCAGGGTTAGGCTCGGAAGTGTGTTATTCAAAATCAAAAGAGCCGGCATCATCTTCTATGTCATGAAACATAGAAGAATTATATTTGTAATCATAAGTGGTTTGAAATTCATTTATAACCTCACCTCTGATGCACTCAATCATCAACTCCATTTCAGCAGCAACATTGACAAAACTTATCGCATCAATTCAAGACACCGGCGGTTCCCCTTCACCCCTCCTCCGTCACCTTTCCCGACCACTCCCCTTGCGAATTGAAGGAGCGAATTAAAGGCTTGTGGAACTAATCTATTGCAAATTGAAGGGTTGTGGAATTGAAGCAGCAAATTGAAGGCTCTTATGTGCAACTGAAGCAACAAATTGAAGGCGCCATTTGTCATGTTTATGCTTGCAAGTGCGATTCAGGACTGCCCAGATGTGATAAGGGTCTCTATCTTCTCAGGTAGGATTACGAATTCTCCTCCTCTCATTTGTCATTCCTCTCTTTCATTTGGGTTTAGTCTTTCTGAATTTCATCATCGTTAATCAGGGCTGCATAGTTTGTGTTGATTCAATACACAGAAACAACATTTCTCCTTTCTCAGGTACCATTTTTGTAGTCCTCTGTTTTTACATGGGAAGATTTTTATTTGGTCTTTCATGTTTATGCTTCTTTAATTTTTTCACTTTATAAATATGTGTCGGCCACCAAACCTATCATCAACATTTTGTATAACTCTTTCGTAACAGTTATACACTTTTTATTTGGTGAGTTAGGGTTTCCATCATAGAATTTGTTCTAGATTGGAACTTTTTCCATGTCACCTCATATTCTTGTTTTAAAGAAAACCATCAAATATGCTATTCTTTATTTCTTGATAGCAGTTAGATTTGATGAAAAAGTAAAACTTATCTTTCAGGTTCAAATATGAAGATACATCAGTTGCATTTTCTCCCCCCAAGAACACCAACAACATTACTAAGAGAAAATAAAAAAAAAAAAGACAGCTACAAAAAACTACAGGTTCGTTTTAACATTTTTCCTCAAAAATCTGCTTTATACAAAGGCTGCCATAACTTATTAATAACTCTATATCCTTCACTCTCTACGAAGAAACAACAAAAAAATGAAATATTAGATTAGGTAGTGAGGAGAGATGTGGTGTTGTTGATGTTGAAACTTTCAGCTTAAGCAGGTATTGTTTCTTGGTTACTGACATATGTAATCTGAATATTTGAATAAAACAATTAAGTAGGTTGTATTACTTGTATGCACTAAAAATAGATTCCTGATGACTTTCGTTATGTTTGACCCATTTAACTTGCTATTACCTTTTTGTTTTGATTTGTTTGAGATGAAAAGAACAACCACAAGTGGTGAGTAAAAAAGTGGTTTGTTTGTTGTTTAATGAACTTACCTCCTCCTTTTACATTAAGTTTTTCTTTTTTTGGTAAAGTAATAGGCATTCATTCACAAATTATGTACAAGTTAATGTTTTTGGTGGAAACCCAATAATCTTGTTACAAACCACTACCCTCTTAATAATAAGACTACTTGAATATTTTTATGGAACTATTGGTGAAAAGGGGTTTATTCATTTGTTTGCATACCAATTGCAGATATCTTGTGGAAGACTACATCATTCAATGTTTAGGTGGTAGAAGCTCCAATATTGTTTATAAATGTTTCCAAGGTTAACTTAGTTAGAGCTATTGTAATTGTCTTTTTGAAACCTACACAGTCAAAGCTCACACCCACTCCACCTCCAACGACATCTATAATTCAAGTGAATTTAAAAAACATAAAGTGGGTTGGCCAAGGTGGGTTGGGCGGGGTCAGTTGGTCTTGGTAATAGTGGAAGTGTAAAACTTATCATGTAGCTGGCATGGCAGTGATTGGGTTATTATGATGCAGTGGTTCATTGGACCGGAACCAGAATCATAATTCAGAACGACAAATATTAAAACCTATTGCTTTACACAGCCGAGTCTTGATATCTGATAAATGTTGGGAGTTTCCCAAGCAGCAAGCAAGTTCCTTTAGGATGAAAGAGTCGTCACATGAGGTTGTGAGAAGATCTAGGCAATTGTTCAAAATTTTCAACTTTCTCAATTTTTATGTTGTTGTTTATGCATGGTGGTACTTGGTAGTGAGTATAAAGCATCGTTGTTTCACGAAAATAAGTTATTAATGCTGGCAACTCTTAAGCGTTGTTTTGATTTCATGATTTCTGCATCTATCACATTTGTCCACCTGGGCATGGGCTGCTAATTCTCATGTAGGACTCCATAATTATCATATTTGCCTAACTGGGCATGAGGTACTAATTCTTATATAGGGTTGTTTAAATATATATTTTGATATTGATTGACTTGACATTGAATATATAGAACAAAATGATTGGAGTTGTATTAATCAACTAATCACATGTTTGTGTTGAATGTTTGTAAAATATTATAGGAATGTAAACTAATAGAAGTACTATACAATATCTTAAGAGAGGATTGATAAACTAACAATATCGAGTACCGCATTGTAAGTTTTCGTAGCCACGACATCACATGGGTTCTCTACTAGCACTGTCGTATTGTAATTGTTGGAATTATGTATTTCTTATATGGTGAAACAAGAAATATTATATTTTATTTGTTAGGGCTCAAGTAGTTATTGTTTTAGTTTAATGATGTGAAATACTTGACATGATTTCTTGTTCTATGACATTGCTTTTGTAGATACAGGTGTCTCTAGTTTCTGAACTGAATGTAATATCTCTTTAGTGTCTTACACATTTGTAATAGTTGGATACTTAATGAAATGTAAATGTTTGGTTGTGTTTATCATGTTTAATATTTCATTAATGAGTTGTTTAACGCATATTGACTTGATTATATAGGTTTGTGGTTGATTGAACTAATATAAATAACGTAATGACATTTAATACATTCAAATTTAGTAATATGAAGTTATCATGCGAATGGCCCATGCAAATGGACCATACGCATGAACAACTTCATGCGAATGACTCAGTCGCACGACTGAACCAGGAGACTGGGTCAGTCGTATGATTGTAACATAAGATTGGCTCAGTCGCACGACTGAACACTCAGTCGTGCGAATGGATCAACCGCATGACTCAATCGCACGACTGAACCATGCTGATGGTTCACTCGCCCGAATGAGCAACCCTAACCTATAAATACCACCTAATTCGTGGAAAAACGTAAGCATGGAACACACTTCGACTCTAGACGTACCCTAGCCATCCAGAGACCTCTAAGATCATACTCCAAGTTCATAGATCGCAGTAGATCGATTCATAATCGATTCTTAACGTTAGATTCAATACATAATTGTTTCTACGTGCGTTCTTACTGATTGGATCGCCA
>BJCM01084944.1:0-10949 GCA_018326385.1 Flaveria bidentis
ATATATACATATATATATATATATATATATACATATATATACATATATATATACATATATATTTACACACACACATATATATATATATACATATATACATATATATATATATACATATATACATATATATATATATATATATAATTATGACGTCATCCGGTTCTTAAATCCGGTCCGACCAGTCGACCAGTTCGTTGTCTGATCCAGTTCTGAGAATATTGTATTCAGGGCATGAAATTTGGACAATTCTATAAACCACTTACATAACTCATGAACATATCACATAAAGAGATTAATACGAATTGGTGGTATTTTGTTAGTGATGGTGATCTAAGCATACCAGGCATAGCCTCTTACAATCATAAGATTAATCACACTAGTCGATTTGTGAGGTCAACCAGTAAGTGGTGTTCTGCAACGCTATCAACTATCAAAACGCCACAGCATGTCTGATGTCATTTTAGATTGAAAAGGTTTCATGACATGCAACGAAAAACGACATGACATACATCCAATTTGTTGCTCGCTTAAAAAATATCGAGTCTTCTTGCACCTTTGAAAGATTTTAAAGTTGCACCTCCAAGGTTTACAAGTCTCCTCGTGCCTTTTACCAGACGGCACATTAAGTTCTTAAACTGGCAACAGCTCATTCAAGTCAATATTTATCACACTTTTGTACATTTCCTAACATTTCTGTTGTTGATGATGTCTTACATTCTCGTCTTTTGGTCAATATTGTTTTTGTTTTCATCCTGTTAAACTTTTTAACTATCAATGCATTTGTTATGACTACAAAAACCATATAACACATCCAACTCGCTTCCCCCGTTCTATTTTTAGATAGACTTTTACCCAAATGGACCCATTTCCAAGCAGACCTGACAAAATTGCTACCTCTACTAAATGCAACCACTAGTCCAGTAGTCCAGGCATAAACCAAAATCGGTAATATGCTATAAGAAATTCATTCATAGAAGCATCTCTTACAGCAGTCACAAAGCCAAAATAAAAATGAAAAAAATGTCATACATTGATTGCAATTTATGCTTGACAGTTGAAGTGAACCGTAAAAAACACTTAAAAGAAATCAGGGGATAATCTGCCTGCAGAAGCTCGTATTCTTGATGCAAAGCTTGTTTGTTGAGATAATGAAACATCAGAAATTTCGAACCCCAAATGGCGTAGTTAAAAGGTAACCATTTCTTGTTTGATGTGATTAGAAACATTTCCTGTGGACAATGGATGGTCCAGATTCATCATATTCAGCCTTCGCGATCCACATCTGCATTAAGTAATACTAGGTAAGTATCATATTCACATGCAGCCAGAATTGATATAAATGTCTAGCCGTGTATATCAATTTCTTTGCTGGCCTCAAAACACCATCAGGATAGGTGGAGCCAAAACACTTTTTATATCTAAAATTTGTAAACATTTTTTTAAAAGTAACTTGTGTTTTAATAAAAAACTATATCGTATTAGCAATTATTAAATATATTTATTAAAATGAATTTAAGATATTTTACACATTTGAGATATATGATGACTTTTGACCTGTTTCTTTTCAAAACTGTCCATTTGATGTTATCGAGATGAAACTTAGCCCAAACCATCCAGTTCTTAAGTGAAATGGTTGAAATTGTCACCTCCTATTTAGAAGTGGAACTCTTGATCCATTTATCTATGAAAGGGTCTATTGTAGTTATATCTTATCTCTAATGGGTCAAACAATAAACAGGTCAAATAGATTTCGAGTTCACCCAAGTGTTTTTTAATGCACTAAACTCCCCAAGTCATCTTATTTAAAAAGCTGTATAGTAACTGAAATTATACAACCTTAATATCATGACATACTAACTATATGATTTCAGTAACAATCAAATTAATTTGTTAAAATGAATTTAGGAGATTTCACAAATTATAAATATACTATAATGACCTTTTACCTGTTTCCTTGTAAAACTGTTTATTTTATGTTATCGAAATGAAACATAAGTGCATAATCCAAATGAGCCTGTTCTTAGAATTATGTTCGAAACTGCCCCATCCTGTTTAGAAGTAGAAAATTTGATCCCCTTATCTATCAAAGGGTTGGTACAGTTACCGAGTTGCGTGCTATCTCTAACGGGTCAAACAACAAATGGGTCAACTAGATTACTGCAGGCATGTAAAGAAAAATAATAAGAAATAAAAGAAAGAAACCACCTGCTGGAAGGTGCTGAGAGATGCCAAAATGGAGCCACCAATCCACACACTGTACTTCCTTTCCGGTGGAGCAACAACCTTGATCTTCATGCTGCTTGGGGCTAAAGCAGTAATTTCCTTGCTCATTCTATCAGCAATACCTGGAAACATAGTAGTACCACCACTGAGCACAATGTTACCATACAAATCCTTCCTAATATCCACGTCACACTTCATTATGGAATTATAGGTAGTCTCATGAATTCCAGCAGCTTCCATTCCTATCATAGATGGCTGGAAAAGCACTTCTGGGCACCTGAACCGCTCTGCACCAATAGTGATCACCTGCCCGTCAGGCAGCTCAAAGCTCTTCTCAACTGACGAGCTAGTTTTTGAAGTTTCTAGTTCTTGCTCAAAGTCAAGTGCAATATATGCCAACTTCTCTTTCATGTCTCTTACAATTTCCCGTTCAGCACTTGTGGTGAAGGAGTACCCTCTTTCAGTCAGAATTTTCATCAAGGCGTCAGTCAGGTCACGGCCTGCGAGATCCAATCGGAGTATGGCATGTGGAAGTGCATAACCTTCGTAGATAGGTACTGTGTGGCTCACACCATCTCCAGAGTCCAGAACAATACCTGAAAAATGAGCAATTGCCAGATAATTGGTTCATTTGTTTATTTTACGTGATCTGAAATCCATTATGTGATTTTATTGAGCAATAACAACGGCATAATTAGTTCTAATAGTCAATTTTTGGTGCTTAAAATTGTGATAAACAAATAATTAGCTTTTTGAGTGTTTGATAGATTCTAATGAGTCAAGACGTTAATGCATATAAAATGACCATACAGAGTTGGAAAACATAGCATCTGGATAAAAAATCATCTTGTTTTATGAAGTAATGAACTTTAAACTGATAATTCAAAAAAGTTTATTTCCCTCCCAAATAATTAGAGTTTGAACAAGCAATCCCAGACATTTCAAAACAACTTATTGTCGTATCGAAGTGCAATAAACAGAGAAACAATATCAAGAAACAATCATAAACATGCCTAAAAGTTGATTATTATGACTTCAAGTTGCAATAATAAAATTTTGAACCAGCACTAAAACCTGAATCCAAATGCCAGCAAAAACAAACATCCCAAACACACAGCACATAAACAACGTGAAAGATGCTGGTGTGAACTTTCAAAGTGAACACAAATGACAAACTATAAGAATCAGATAAAAATCAATGATTCAGAGTTTCAGATCATACTTTCTATTTAGAAAGAAAAACTTACCAGTCGTACGACCACTAGCATACAAAGAGAGCACAGCTTGAATTGCCACATACATAGCAGGAGAATTAAATGTTTCAAACATAATCTGAGTCATTTTCTCCCTGTTAGCTTTTGGATTAAGGGGTGCTTCTGTAAGGAGAACTGGGTGTTCTTCGGGTGCCACACGAAGTTCATTGTAAAATGTGTGATGCCATATTTTTTCCATGTCATCCCAGTTATTCACAATTCCATGTTCAATCGGGTACTTCAGAGTTAAAATACCACGTTTGGATTGTGCCTCGTCACCAACATATGCATCCTTTTGTCCCATGCCAACCATAACTCCAGTGTGTCGGGGACGTCCAACAATGCTAGGAAAAACTGCTCTTGGGGCATCATCCCCAGCGAAGCCAGCCTTTAGAAGGGAAAGCATTTAGTTACTGTATATGTAATTGCTTAATTTGTGTCCACATTTATTATCACATGCATATATGAAATTAGAAAGTTGTTTCAGCGTTTGACAAATTCTGATATTTAAAAAGGTGATACATAAATGGCCAAAAAGAACCTTTCTTATAAATAGCCTGACATAAACTTTGAAAAGTGGTAGTAAAAGGTTCTTAAATAGTTTTTAAAAAGGAAAAATAGGTCATCAACTTTTTTTCTGCACTAGTATTAAACTGACTGTTCTAATAATTAGATCCAAAAATAAGTAGACAATCAAGCAGAACTTGTTCAACCAAACAATATGGAGTGTTTGGGATTGTTTTGATGAAACTGCTTATTTGTTTATTGCTTCTTGAGATAATCAATTTGGCATAAGCAGATTTAACTAATTGCCCTCAAAACATGTCTAGCAAACGTAATTGGTGCAGCCATAAGAAGGGAAAACATACTCCAACAAAATGTAATTGGTGTCAATTCTGCCTATGAGATTGCTAAAGGGGTGTTGGGGGCTCCTTATTAAAATCACTTATCTGTTTCATTATGTTTTGATACAACAGGTAGCTCTTTGCGGATGTTGTCAATGTGACATCAGATTATTTGCAAGTGATATAAACAGTTTACGATAAGCTGCCTATCTCAAAAAGCAAAAAGACATATATATAACTGTAATCGGTACAGAAATTTATAATCATTGGATTTAATATATGAACTTTGTTCCAAAAGGGGTATTAAAATGACAATTTCCCTCAAAGGAAACAAGAAGGAAATTACTAAACTGTCAAGCCACTTTTAAATTTGATACCTTGACCATTCCAGTTCCATTATCGCAAACAAGAGGCTGAATATCTTCTCCGTCTGCCATCTTTTAGTATCTGTTTTGTTTTAATATAGCAACATTAAAGAACAGGCAACATAAGATGTTAATCATCACCATCAAAATATAAATTCAAAGTAATGGAGCCAAAGGACCCTATCTACATAATCACATGAAGTATTTAAATGATTGTATATATCTTGCGTTCCAATGAACCAGCTTACATCTCTAATGGGATTAACCTTAGATTACATGCAATGCTTATTACACATTTACACCCCGTAGTTTGGATGGGACAAAGACGAACATTCAAACTTGAGCGCAAATAACGCATGGTACTGGTAAGTCATGTTTAGACAGAAAATAAAGATCACAATGCAAGGGATACTCTTATGTTTGTAATGTAACTTTATCATATATATATTGATTATCCATCATTGATTGTTTAAAAAAGTTAGTTGCATGATTCCTTTTCTGATGTTAACTTACTAATTTGGCTACACAAAACATAGCTTTTACTGTAACATTTATCAAAATTTTACAATAAGAGAAACTGATTGAAAACTTCATCATATATGATCTAAGGATCCATGTAAATGTTAGCTCCCCATGAATAATGAAACCTACAAAATAAACCTAAAAGCATCGCTAAATGAATCAAAATCAAAAGCGCAACCACTGTTAGTGCAGATCAACACAATGCATTAGTAATAACTACTTATGAATGATGAAATGTTTGATCGGAAATTGTTTTCATCAATCACACTACACATAATACACATAAAATCACGTAAGAAAGAGTTATTCATCAAATCAAGTGTGTAATCGAAATCGAACGAGGAAGAATCACCTGGTGAATTGGATTGTGGAAGGCGATTGATGATTATTGGAATCGGATGAAAAGAAAAAGGAATTGGATGGAGTAAAACAAGGAGTGATGAACTGCGGGGTTAAATCATAAATGTAGATGAAAATTGGCCGATTTCCACGACAATCCATTCGTTCAAATTGATGGTTTCACGCTTAATCAGGATCTTCTGTGTACGCCATTTCAAGCTTTCGTTACATTTTGTCCTTTTCAAACGCCATTTTTCATCCTTTTTTACAAGAAAAAGTTTTCGTCAACTTACAACATTTTAATCAATTGTTATAAAAATAACTTATATATATGTTAACTTTGTTTTCTCAAACAAGTAACGTACATGGGTCCATACGTAGGACCGGAAATGAACCGAACGAACACGAATAAGTTCTTGTTCGTGTTCGTTTGTTAATACATAAACTTGTTAATAAAATGTTCATGAACACTTACTGAAGGAGATTTTTTGTTAGTGTTCGTTCATTAAAAATAATATGTTTATAAACTATTCACAAACACTTACCGAACGTAAATAAACACAAATAAAAACATACAAATACAAACAACTGTTCATGAGCATGACGAACATAAAGAAGCTCATAAACAAAAACGAATACAAATGATCATAAATTTATTTTAAAATAAAATTTACATTTTCATTACAAACATTACATAAAATCCATAAAAAATAAATAAGTACTTAACATTATCAAAAAATACTTGATAAAATTGTCATAAAAATAACTGACACAAAATTAAGAATATAAGTGAACACATTAACGGACATAATCGAACACATTCTCGAACGTTCATTAATGGACATTAACGAACATATTATCGAACATTCACGAACATAAATAAATGAACACGGCTTGTGTTCATGTTCGTTTGTTTAACTAAATGAACGAAATTTTCTTGTTCGTGTTTGTTCATTTACTAAACAAACGAACATATACGAACTTTCCGTTGAACTGTTCGCTAAAAGTTCAGTTCATTTGCAGCCCTACTGTCACATCCCGACGGAAGCGTGAGATGCTTTTGGGTGTGACTCGTTTGTTCAGAACTCATTGATTAAATGACTAAACAGATTAGCACAACAAAACATAACATAAACGTATTTCATAATTATAATTATATAGTTAGGATTACATCACATCATAAATAGTCAAAATTTGATCTAACATAATCCTATTACAAAACATTTTATCTAACTGTTATATCTTCAGTAACGATGAAAATGCGCGTCCACCGATAGGCTGAGATTATACATGTTTACAATTAGATTAACACAAACTTTTCCCATAATTTCTCTCCAGTCGTTGTAAACATCAAAAGAAAACATTATGCAGTTACTCATGATGATTTTCTGAAAAAGCATACTCAAAATTATCAACATAAAGTTGGTGAGATCATAGGTTTAATATCAGACAAAATATTTTTTTTGATGCATCATATACAACCAAACCTTACATAATACTTAGATGATTCATAATTGTCATATCATAATTCATAAATCAGATGATATAGCATCACAACACTCATCCTGTTGGTGCATAAAATATTTTCCTTAGTAGTGCTACCTATATTATCCAACGGTTCCACATCCGAATTAATGATTGTAACATAAATGTCAGTACATCTCAAAATCTTACATAATTGCATCAAACACAAAACAATATGTTCCCCCTCCCAAAAAAAGTTTATAAAAATAAAAACGGGGCTATGAGTCTTACCTTTTACTCCAATGGATAACCTATAAATAAAACATTTATAGTTTAGAAAATATATATTTTTTTCAAAATTTTCAGTACCTCAATATTTATAAAATCCATTACAGAAATTATAATCAAGTATATTCCACGAAATTTTTATAGCAAGTGGGTTCATAAATTAGACATAACATATTAAGATTTCATATTCCAATAATTTACAGTTTATTTTCTATAATTTTTATATTTTTGAACAAATTATCAAAAATACCTTCGGGCCTTCAAAAATTGTCAAACTTTGTCAAAATATATATCAAATCATTTACAGTTTCTCAAAATGTTCGTAAGTCCCAAATCATAGCAGAGTCTATTTTCATGATTTTTATCATTTTAACAATATTTAGTAAAAATATCATAATATGTCCAAAAATTCTAATTCTTATATAGACTGTTCTAGTATATTTTTCATGCTTTCTATAAAATTTTTATAATTTATATTACAGTTAAATATTTTTCCCTATTTTCAAATAGCAGAAACTTTAAAAATTCTTAACTTATGCATAACTTTAAATTAGGTCATAAAACTTTTTCTACAAGTCTTATAAATTATAAGAGTCAACATATAATTCTTTCAACTATTTTCCAGTTTCAGTTCGTCCGGCATAAATTTTCTTTCAAATGCTTAAATAAATTATAAAAAATAGTTTACTTATAGTAATATCATCAAAATTTGCAGAATAACATTTCCTAATATTCCAAACATATCTATAATATTTGTTCCCATAATCACAGTTAATCATATATCAAACTGAATTTAGCAAGTTTGCACATAAATTTTCAACCCTTTATTAATAATTTCTTATATAATTTTTAGTTTATAACATTTTATTTATTTCCTTCAGGTTTATAAAACTTTCCTTAATATCTTTCAATAAGATTAATATATTTATAAGATTGAATGAAGAACTTGTATGTTAATCATAAGGGTTGTTTATATGTGTTGTTGTAGACACATATATATATTTTGGTATGATCAACTAATTATGGTTTAGGGATTGAAAACTTGATCTTGATAGCAAGAGAGAGTGATGATAACTGATGGAAGCTTCTTTCTCCGATGAACCAAGTTGAGTGGTTGTTTTGAGCTTTAAGATCTTGATCTTCTTATGAACCGGTGCAAGAGATGTTTGAGTATTCAAAGTTTTGGATGAGTACGTGCTTGATAAGGAAACCAAAAGAGAGCAGAGGGTGTCGGGTTGCTGTGTGTGAGTCGAGAGATGAGGGAGTGGTGATGGTTTGTAGTGGTGACCAAGAATAAAGAGGGTGATGGTATGCGGTTGTGATGTTCGAGAGTTTTGAGGGAGAGAGTTGTGGTGTTATACGGGTTGTGTGGGGTGATGTTAGCAAACAAGAGCCGAGGGTGTGATGGTGTGAAGATGGGGCAGTCAAGGTGGGATGCGGTTGTTATGTGGATTTCGGCCGAGGATCACATATAAGTGGGGTTGTCATGATTATCTCTAGGCTTAGGTAATGAAGTGGTCATTATAGCTTGGGTTAGTCAGCCCTTTAGATTGCTATGTGGCGAATTTGAAGGTACCCAAGGTGTTCTAATATTGCTAGGTGTCGAGCAAGAAGACTAGCGAGTCACCATATCATTATTGCAAGGTTAGCTAGCGTTTAGGATGTTAATCGGATGGCTTAATGCTTTAATGAACCGAGACTAAGGTTTAGGTTTGAGGTTTGGGTGTATAAGGTTTGCTTAGGTTGTTTTGATGCCAAGTTTTCTTTGATGTTGTATTGTATGGTGGTGTTTGATTGGGTTGTATTTTGTTTAGTTAGATGTCATAAGACTTGATCATGTAATACTTGATATTTAGAAGTTGTATTTGATTATATGTACATGTAAAAATTATGTGTGCATGCAAGCATGCATACGTACCACATATATATGTATATATCAAAAGATTATGCATTCGGGTACATGCATACGTAAAATAGTTATGCATGGAAGCATGCATACGTATAGCATATATATATACACACATAAACACAAATAGTTCATAAAGGGTTGACCAAATAATGAGTTTTATATAAGAGAATTTTATTTATATACTAATTTGCCTAACCTTATTTTTAAGGTCGTCACACCTACTGACGACGTAAACATCGAAAACTGACAAGAGTCCGATTTCATTTGAGATCGGTTTCTTGGTTGACGTAAGTCTCAAATTCGTGGATCAACCAGTTTGATACATCAAATGAATACGAAATGGAGGGTCTTGAATACTAAATTAAACTAGTTCAATGACATCTATAACAATTAAGGATTAGCGAAATTAAAAGTTTTGATTAGGGATTTAATGGCAAAAACATGGGCTGTGATATAATGGTACCAATACACATCATAAAGGTGTCACTTCTCGTGCGATTGAATGTTTAAGTCTATTGATAAAAGAAAAATAAAAACTTAATAATATGATTAAAAAATATGTAAGTTAACCTTATAAAAAAATTTAACTATAAGAAGACAGTAAAATACATCATCAAAAGACATACTCACATGAAATCTAGTCAAAATTTTCAAAATCGACATAAAAAAAACCTTAGGATACGTTTGGTTGGAAGTAATTGAATGAAATTGAGAAATTAATATAATTTTCAAGTAAAATTATATTTAAATGAACAATTAAAAGTAAACCCAAAGGAATGTTTCACTTTAAATTCTTTTGATTGTGGGATTTCAAAATCATTCCACATAGAGAGGGAATTTAAAATCACACAACCAATGAAATTTAAGATGAAACATTCTCTTGGGTTTTAACACTAAAACATAATTTTACTTGAAAATTATACTAATTTCTAAATTGCATTCCATTCATTCCAAACAAACGTCCTCTTAAATGTTTGTTCATTTATAAAGAAAAAATAAACCATAAGTTTAACCTGTACACAATGTGTATATGACATTGATGAAGCTAGTTGGGATAACAATTGTTTCTTAACTTCCTCTTCTCCTGTGTTATTTTGAATATTTTCATTATTAGTCAAATCTCTTAATTAAATTGTATCAAACATTATACTACACTGTATAGAGCGGGTGTTTTCTGTGTGTAGCAACATATATATTCTTCAAACATAATTTCACACATTACTAGAAATTCTGACGGACAAGAGTGTGAGAAGATAAACGATGAGTTTGTCAGGGACACCGTTATAATTTTTTATTAATTTTATAAAACAAGATTAGAAGGCAAGTCGATAATCCATAATAAACTTATCAATAACCTACTAAGCCTGTTGGTGTCCTGTCAATGAAAGGAGGTCAATAATTGTTTGAGTACTTTTTCAGGCTTGATTCCCGTAAAAATGTTTGTTAATGGTTTGCGATTGCAATTCCCTCACAAACCCTTCACTTTTGAAAAATTGAAACACAACTTCTCATAAACAAACTTTTCCCAATTTTTTAGTTGATACTTATAACGGAAATCCGTAGCAAAGCTATTTTGTTAAGCTGTAGAAATAAATCTCATATAAAAAACGAATGAAATCATATGTCAAAACCAATGTTTTAAAAACCGTTCCGGAAAGCGAACCGGACGGCCTAAAGGTTCATTGGTCGGACCGGTCGGACCGGATTACGAACCGGATGACGTCATAAATATGTATACATA
>BJCM01084945.1:0-12179 GCA_018326385.1 Flaveria bidentis
AAGACACTGCTATGAACTAGTGGACATAAGTATGGTCTCTGACACTCCGCTGCAGACCTCTGATACTGCTTGGAGCTTTCTCAAAGAGCCATGTAGTTGACCATACTTTATTCCATTGTTCACCTTTTATGATAGTACAAGTTACCAACTTTAGTTGGTGACAAAAGGTAAGTCAGGGACATGTCCTGACTACCATATCTCAGATAATATTTTATCTGAGATACCTTAAACTATAGCTTTGTAGTATTTGCTTTAGTTATAGGATCCCAGCTGGTATCAAAGTATATCCGGCTGTAGGTAGTATTACATATAGTTTCTCATTGTAACTCATAACATATGCTTGTAAAAGTCTTGTAACATTTGAGTTGACAAGCAATATATGCAAGTACCTTGAAAATTACTTCTTGTGTTCTTACTACTTATTATATTGTGATCAACTCTTATAGACTCTGCCTTCAACCGAGTGTAGTTCAAGTGTGTTTGAGAGAAAAGCAAAGTGTTAAGTGACATTAACCGATCCTGCACAAGCTGATAAATGCAACGACTTATTTTGGAACTGTTTCCGACTCGGTGAAGTAGCTGTTGTCGGAGGTATGGCAGCGGCCACGGGTCTATCTATCGGTCGCCGTGATGAAGTAGGGTTAAAATGAACATGTAGTTATGGTTGTGAGATGGTTACGGTAGTTGTGGTGGTGCGATGGTTGCGGTAGTTGTCGTGTTGCGGATCGTTAATGGCACCGCCACCAACGCCGGAGCTATGGCATATCCCCTCACGGTGACACCAATATCATCAATGGAAATGACAAATCAGTCTTTTGGTCGTCGTAGTGTGTTTGTTGGTGTCACCGGAGTTTGTTGCAGGCAAGGTGGTGTTGGGTGGTGGCAGTGGTGGAGCGCAAGGCAAGATGATTTTGATTTTATGAGAACTAGAAGGTGGAAATGATTTGAGGAAAGTAGAAATGAAGATATAAAGAGTGATTTAATATCTAAGTTCTTTTAAGGTAAATTTGGAACTTAAAAGAATATTATAAATGGTTAAGTTTAACATTTGAGATCCAAATTCATATTTATTTCTAATTTTATTAAGTTGTACCTTCTTATGCCATTTATTTGACTCCAAAATTTAAATAATATATCTATTTAATACAATATTCAACTATATTAATATTTTCAAATACATAAAATCACAGAGCATAAAAGAGTAATGGTTACAATAAGCTGGAAGAGAAAGACAATATTGAGTGTAGAGGTTTTAAAATGAATAAATGGTGTTTGAGTGTTATGGAAGACGTAAATTTCAAAGGGTGAAAAACAATATTAAAATAGAAGAAACGTTGGAGGGGAGACTTCGAAGGAGCATATTTGTCATCTTTTTTTTTTCAAACGTAAAAATAAGAAAGTAAACTATTTTAATTTTATTTATTTTTAAACTTTAGTAGAATACAAAATATAAATATCATTAAAATTTATTTAAAGATAATATTTTGAAATTCATATTTAAGTGTTTAAATATTAAAGTAAAACCCTGTAGTAGTATTTTTATAATTTTTAACAACCAATTAAAATACTTATTTAATTATATAACAACTTTCCAAATTGATTGTTATTGTAATATTATTAATATTTAAATTCGTGTTATAACAATAGCTAAAACTTATACAACTTATACACATTTATATATTTGTTTTATAACTCTTTTGAATTATTGTTTTTTTTAAAACATATAATATTATTTTCATAGCATTACAAGAAAACATATAATTCATTTATTACAATAGGTATTGTATTTTGTTGTGTTACATAAATGTTTAACGGAAGAGATAATATATCTAATACATCTTATATTATTGCACATAAATTTTACTTATATGTATATAGGCTTCCGCGGCAACGCGCGGGGAAATCTTCTTGTTCTATTTAATAGGTTTGGTCGGTGGTGGATTTTACCTTTTTTTTTCTTTTTTTTGTTTAAAATTATCTTTTGTTTATTTTGTTTGTGTTTAATTTTTTTTTCTTTTTTTTGTTTGTGTTTTAATATGGTTCATTTTGAGTGTGGGTTTGAGATTTTGGGGTGAGGTTATTTGTATCTAGACACGTGTCTTTGATTTGTAGGGTTCGTTGACGTTGTCTTTCTCCGGGTTCCTGTTTTCTTTCTTTCGTTATCGATACCCTGACGATTCTCGCTATTAAGGTTTGGGTTTTCCTTTTGTTTTTTTTTCGAGGCGTTGATTTTCGTCGGTTTTCTATTTGGGACTGTGTCGCTTTCTTGCGGCTATGATTTTCGTTTGTTTTGTGTATGGTGTTGGGCTTTGAATTAGTTTTTGGGTTCTGTATGTTCTGGTGCGTTATGAATTTGGGGTTTTGTTGTATTTTACTTTGTGTATTTTATTTATTTTGTGGTTTTGAACCTTCATTTTGATTTTGATTTAAGGTTACATTAAAACTCACATACGCGCGACAACGCGCACGCCAAAACCTAATTATTATTATAAACTAGTGGTTTACTACCACACGCGTTGCGTGTGTGATGAATGAAGCTCAGAATAAGATGTCGGGTATGGTTGCTAACCATTAATGGTAGCCATACCAAATCAAACCGATACCATCTTTTGGTTATCATCATAGCCCAACAAAATACTAAATACAAAATATACAACACCATACAAGATGTATACGTCTCCAATGAACACAGGCTAGGGTGTGCACTTTAGGGGTCGACCCGATTAAGACCTGCGAACCGACCCGTGTATGGGTTAGTGGTTCTGGTCCACAGTTCGACTTTCCTTTTGTAAACGGTTATGGGTCGGTTTCGGTCTGAACCTATGGGTATGAACTCGGTTTCGGTCCGAACCAATTACAATTAGGCTTTTAGATGTTAAATAGATTGCCTTTAAGCACCAAAATGTAAAAAATGTTTTACTAGCATATGATAGAATTTTTCATATCACTAAAGTTTTATCCGGTTATAGATGAATACCATTGCACACTACTCCTAAATTAGCTCATAAAGAGGGTCATGACGACAACTAATGTTAGGTTTGTATTTTAATATGGTACCAATTTCTCTATGTTATAATAACGAGTCTAATAAACAAATACATTGATTGGTTTCGTTTATATTTTTAAAATTTCATTTTTCTCCCGGAAAAACGCACGAGCCTAAAAAACATTTGCGGTCCGGACCATCATATTATGCTGAACCGACCCGTTGCTCACCCCTAACATAGGTTCATCATCATTGACTTGAATAAGCCTCAATGCATTTTTCCAAGTGCAACATCATGATATAATCTCAAACGCAAACACAGGGACAGGGGTCTCAGATGAATAGTCATCACCATCATCGAACTATACCGACATATAAACCGCCTTGACAGAACCACAAAGGTTGAGGGTTGTCTTTCCCGTCATCACTGACCAACAAATTCCACACAAAACACTTGATAAATTAAAACAACAATAACAACAACTTAAATTATGTCGCCGATCAACTCAAAGGCCACCGACAACAATGATGACATACCACCACTAGCCAAAGCCAGTCAGATATCAGAAAGAACCCAGATCTAAACATAAAATTGCACATGCAACATAAAGAAGTACCTAACACAATCAGTCGTGTTAGGTCGTCGGTGCCAGTAGCTCGCCGCCGGATGCAACGACACACCACTCCATCCACAACCAGTGGTTGAGGAACCAGCAAGAAAACAAGATCTGTTAAGAAAACCCCCAAAGGGCATCACCACTTTCTCTAATGACAAACAAACAAAGCAACTGAAGGCAGACAAAAGCGGAGAAAGGGAAAACATATGTGTGACGGCACCCGGGAGGTGGGGAAACGGTAGCCAAGCCGGAGCGACTACCGCCTTCGCCGTCTTCAAAACATTATCCACAAGCCAAAAAAGTGATGGTTGCACTTGTCCAATTTACATAGAGTATTACTCTTGTCTTCAAGACATGGTTTGGTTGTTTGACTCAAATTGATGACATCAGTTTAATCAATCACCATGCTCAAAATTGAAGTTGACACCATAAGATATTCAAAATTGAAGAAAACAATAAATTAATACCTTTAACAATGAACCACAAAATGAAAGCACACTAAAAGAACCACAAAATAGCCATCCATGATGTATAAAACATACTTCAATCACCCTCTTAAATATATTACGATTTAAACTTGACTTGTTTTGTAACCCATGTTTCTTTATAGGTATCTCCTAGTCGTTCACGCAATTCCTCGGTTCATCGATTGATCATGCGCATTACACAAAAAGGCTCAAATAACAATATGAAAGGAAATATATATCTTGTACTGAAAATAAATAGTAACAATGACCAACTTTTTAAAGGGACAAACACATAAGAATATAAGGACACATGAGACTCTAAGGGCTAAATGAAACCTCCAGTAACAGACAGATTTAAAGATGAAAAAACAGGTCTTTTTTTCATCAAAGCATTAGGAATTGTGGCCTGTTTACTTAAAAATAGGTTTATTTAAGTTGAATTTAATATGATACGGATCAAAACAGTAAACTTTATATATTAAAATGAGTTGAAAAGTTTCCAAAGTGTGTTTAAATTTCTAAAAGCATTGTGGATTCCTTATTTTCGATGTGAGTGTGTCCCCTATATTATGAGGGATGGTTGGTAGTGATTGTGAGTAAAGGAGGGAGAATATTTATGGGGGTTGTATCGTGATTTCTCATATTTGGGAAAATATGGGGAATCATGGTACAATCCCTATAAATTTTTGAATATTTTTAAAAATAGGTGTGAGTGAATAAGAGAAAAAAAAGTAATGATAAAGTTATTAAAAAGTATTATTTAATTGAAAAAAATAGTAAAAAAGTAGTGTTTTGTGTAAATATGAAGATGGGGTTGGGAAAGTTATTATGAATGCTATAAGACCTATTACATCTCTCTTATTGTAAAAAAATTGTTAATATAAGAAGGAACCTTTCCTTGTGATTATAACTAAATCACTTGTACACATTTGTCTAACCTGCCACCAAGAAATTATTCACCTGTTCTTACTTCTTATGCACCCAACCATGTTGTATAAAAGGATATGCAATCTGAGAATGGTCCAAACTCACCCAAAAAACATATGAATAGGTTTAGAAGGAAGACAAGAAGGTTGACAACATATGCAACAACATAAATGAAGGATAATCCCATATGTACATGTGTATATACATTTCTTCTACATTTGTGTGTGTGAAAGAGAGGTAGGGATTCATACATGAAATTTGACAGGTTAAAGCTTTAGAAAACACCATAGACCATCCATAAGAGCGACATCGATTCTTGATCACATTTCTAACAGTTGAATCTATATGTGTCATGACCATTTGGATAGCGAAGATCCCAAATGAACCTAAAATGACTTTCAGAATCCAATCGAATGTCATCTTTTGATTCCTGGTGTTGCAGCTAAATTATGCAACAATCCAACAAAAGGATGTAAATGTTACGTATTTCTTTGACTTCTCAGCTGTTATAGAAATAGTCTTTCCGGTTTGCGTATAAAAGGATTCTAAAAAATCAATGTAAAATGAAATCATTCTCGTAACAAAGCCAATAAAATAGTAAATGTTATATATAATTATAGAATTTGAAAGCTAGTGAACATTAGTGTTGTTCACCGGCGCCGGCGGCGGCGACGGACACATACGCTACATATAGGTTAGGATGATTTTTATATATTATTGTTTATAAAAATGTTGCATATAAAAATTGGTGTCGGCTCTATTTTGCACGTTAAGGTTGAGATTTTGCGTATAAGTTATGTTTTGTAACTTATTAATTGACAATTTTAAATCTTAATTAACCAATAAAACATATAAAACAAAACAAACATTAAATGATAATATAAATAACAAAGTTTTTAAATACACAACAAAATGAAAGTACAATTAATAATATAAAAAACTACGGTGAATCTGTGTAATGTCGAGGCGGTGGCAAGTCCGGAGGATCAATACCAGCAGCACGGGCTCGTGCAATCTTAAGCTGAACGTGCCAATCCATAAGATTCTTAACTCGATCGAGCCGACGACCCTGATCCCGTAATCCCGTAGTAATCTACTGCATAAATGTCTCCATACATGCATGAAGCCTCACATCTCTATAAATATGTCGAGGGAATTATGACTGAGGTGGCGGCTGGTCGTGTGGCGGCTGATCATGCGGAATATGCTCTTACTGCTGCTGTGGATCGTTATTGCCGACCTGCTGAACAGGTGTCGGATGCCATATTTCACCGGGTCGAAGAGAGAACTGTATGCCACCGGAAACTGGCGTATAATATGCATGCCGAATAACGTACGACGATCTATTCTCACCGGCTCGATCGAAGGAGATACGTTAGCAACATGGTGAGGAAGATAACCAAGACAACGTGCAATCATCGTAATATACGCGCCGCCATACACCGCTCCTCGCTCCTAGCGCCGCCATACAGTCTCCGGCTCATAATAAAGTCCCGAGAAAACGACAAACTGCTCAATCGACATCTGATGTGATCGTCCACATAGCATAACGAAATCTTAGATCGCAGATCGTCCTCCTCCATCTCATTAGGATGAATATAAATAAAGGTGGATAAAAACTCAATCGTCAGCTCCCGGTATGAAGGTAAGAAAGTCAGCTCAAATAAACGACTCCTTGGCGTATTATCTCTGATAATACCAGTGATTCTATCGCGTTCTCCAAGCTCGGCCATCACCTCCCAATCACCGGCTCAAATAAACGTATGGCGAAGGAGATACGTCCCACACCCATACGACCCACGCCTATACGCAGCGTATGGCCCCATACGCGGCATATAGGTCCGCTGAATGACTGATTTGACTTTGCCAGTTTTGTCGTCTGAAAAGCCTATACGCGGCGTATGGCCTTATACGAGGCGTATAGCCTCCATATGATGTGATGTGGAATGTTTGGCATTTATGGGGAGAACTATACGCCGCGTATGGACCCATACACGACGTATAGGTGGGTGTCGATTTATAATTTGGGATGTCCCTTTATTAGGACCCCATAATTATTATTGTATTAATAGTAACATCTAAATTATTTAAGATGAAATAGACAAGCACCTGAATGATTAATAATGGATTTGAAACATAATACATTTATTTGAGAACATACCGAATATATTTTTTTATATTTTCTTTCATTCTACTCACTTCATTTGATGCTACCAACTCTACTAATATGTCACGGAAATTTTAAGGAGTTTGACTTGTATCGAGTGGTAACATAATGTTTTCACCAGAAATTAAACGTTCTACAAATAGACGCACCCACACCGTGCAATCTCCCGACTCGTGACACATTAAACGGAATAATTATGTTGTATATTTGTAGTGGAACAACAACTTTATTATTATCATAAAATTGATTATTGAATAACCAATTACGAATTGGTTTTCATAAACTTTTAATAAGTTACTTAGTTTCCTGGGGCTTGAATGCTGAAAGACTGTCAAAAAATAAATACAATAGTTATTAATTAAAAAATACATAGATAAAGTAAATTGTATACTTGTTATATACATTAACAATCCAGTTAAGAATATCCACCTTTGTTAGTAACCAGTGTAAATTATCAACGTTAAGCGGAATGTAAAGCTGCAAGGGTTTAAACATTTTTAAATATTAGTTGTACATTTAATTTTTATGAGAACATGATGTTTATTAAATTAACAATATATTTACCTCATCAACAGAACATGATAGGGAGATTCTGATCCGTCGACATACAGGATACAATTATCACCTTTAAGTAGACAAAGTGCAAACCATGGCGGCAAAATCGACCATTTTGCATTCACCACGTGTTCAATACAGATTGCCGAGCCAATAAATGATGTAATCGCAGAAAAAATAACCTTTTTAAAACTTTATAAACTATCAATTATTTATTTTTAATTTATATAAGTTACTTACATCCTACTCTAGCCAATCAAGATATCCGGTCATACCCATTCATATTTCTAAAAAATTCCTTTGAAAGTTCATAATCAAACATGAGAGATGTCTTAAATTTATCATCGCTATTGAATAACTCCATAGCATTTCTCAATTTAGCTTTATTGAAGTTATCAACAACGGGAGTCAGTGACAGAATTTGATACGGTGAACAAAACGTTGGCCCTGGTTTAGTAACACATTTCTTTTTTCTTCGTGCCAAAGATAGGGTTTGTAATAATTAGTATTTATTTAACATATAGTAATATTTTTTAAAATAATATAAAACTATTAATCGTATATTTTTACATATTTTCACCTTTTGAACCGTGGAAAGGTTAACACAAGATGTTAATGGATTAGCATCCAAAAACTGTTGAAACGAAGTTTCCATATTAGTATAAACATTTGATGTTTCTACACCTTTGGTTTTTAAAATATTATCCTACAAAAAATTATATAATTGTTAATCGGTACTTTCATATAACTCAAGTGTAATTATAAAAATTATAATTACTTACAACCAGAGAAATGATTTCCTCTAAATTCTCCATATCTGCAGAAATACATATTTTTTCCAAAGCCTATTAAAATTATCATAATTTTTATTTCATTTCATAATTACTCAAATTATAAATAAACGTGTAATTAAAAACTTACCATTATATGATCACGCAGATCTTTTATATATTTTTTGGTACCATATTCGATTTTTTTATGAAATCATACCGAGACTCAAGCGGACTGCAGGGCACCTTACCAGTAGGTTTAGTTAAAGCACTATTTACCGGATATTCTCCACAAAAAAACAACTTTCTCTATAAAAAGCTCGTGTAATTCCAGTTCAGTTGCCATCATATTCATCGGATAAAACAAAGTCTGAAAATAAAATAATAATTCATTTAGATAACCTGCATTTAGAAACGATTAAAATAAAATATCTACCGATCCAGAACGACTAATATTAGCTAGCATTCGTTCCCACGATGTAGTTTTAGAACGTGGCCATGCCATGCCTTTTGGTTCCATGCAATGGTTTATTATTACAAAATTCTGGAAATAGTTCAAGTATCCACATCTAAAATTTTTTTTAACAATTAATACGTCTCAAATGTAAATAAATTAAAATACAATAGTAACAATTTAAAAAAAATACCTTGAACGACCGTATAAATCCTTTCAATGGATAATTTAATTTCACGTCTTCCCTACGTTAAGCTCTTTCATATTATAATAACACATCACGACTATCTGGGTATGTGCGTCGCCAAATAGCCGTACCCCATGGATGATCATTCCAAGCTTTCAAATCGTTAAACAAATCTAAAAAATTATTGTTTAAATGATTCTTGCCTTCTAATCCCCTAAAACCGTGTTCAACCAGTAATAATAAACAAACACGAACGACGTCCATGTCATCTAAATACTCAATTTTTATTTCAAAAACAGTTTGTAAATTATCCATTTTCGGTTTAATATAACCATATTGACCAAATACTTTGTATACAAAGTAAGGTGGTTCTGATACATTTAATTTTTTCTACTTTCTTCAAATTTTAAACCAGTTATTAAACAAAATTCTTTTGGCCCAAATGTTAACTCAACACCTTTAACAAAAAACTTTATACCCATTTTTGGGTTTTCACAAGGAAACTGATGTTGTAACATTACGTGTACCACTGCTGGATCGTTGATATATTTTTATAACATTAATATTCATTCTAATAGTAACATGATCTCTGAAATAATCATGCATAAAACGCGTCGAATCAATATTTTAAAACACGTCAAATCAAAATTTTGTAACTTCTTTGGATTTTTTAGATGTAATGATATATTTTTTATAACGTTAATATTCATTCTAATAGTAACATGACCTCTGAAATATTCATGCATAAAACGCATTTTATAGAAATAAATATCGATAAAGTCAATTTAATTAATGAAAAAAATATAATAAGACTTACTTGTATATTCATAATTTTGTTAAACTTCCAAATCTTGTTGTTGAATTCGAAATCGTTGATTGAAAATTCTGTCTCGCTATCGTATCGCTTCTCGCATTATTTGTCTCGCTATTTATATTAGAAATCAAACGAGCGATATTTATCGCCCACATTTCGCCTAATTTCACGTGAAATCAGTGTTGGAACTTGTAATATTGTTTAGAATTAATTGTGGCGATATTCAGGTCAAATATGCGCTAACATCTCGCCTAGTTAAACGTGCCCACAAATTATATCAGAACACGTGGCGTTGTTAGTGAGGGCAGTGCCGCCAGCAATACAGCGCGCAGTCACATCACACCACTGACATCTCGCCTCAAGCAACATACCACTCAGCTTTTCATAATAAACCTGTTGGGCGATATATCAGTCAAATCATCTCACCCCCATCTCGCCTAGGGTAGCATGCCCCTCCAACGACATACAGCCACCTGTCTGGCGATATATGTGTCAAATCATCTCACTATCGTATCGTTGCTTTATGTCAATTCGTAATCTTATGTAATATTTTTCGTTTTCCGCGAAAAAAACTAATATTAATTTTGTTTTTTTTATTGGGAGAAACTACTCTAGATGTGCTTAAACTTTGTATTTTAAACACCATGGAATTCTTTTTTTTAAACTCTAGGGTAAAAGACTTTGTCTTTCATCAATCAGTTTTAGTGATGATGTCTTATGTCAATTTGTATTTATAGTTTTAATTTTTGAAATAAAACACATAAGAAATTTAATTTGTGACTAAAATATATACAAAAATAAATAAACGAAAAACTGGGTCAAACGGGTCAACCCGCTGGCCCGTTGGGTTGAACCTGAACCCGACCTGTTTAGCTAAGTGGCTTCGCGGGTTCTACCAGAATTTGTTTATAGTAAACCCAAACCCACAAATTTCATGTTAAATTTGTGTTATGTTTTTAGGTCGCGTAAAAAATTCACACCCTTACTTTCAAACTCATGAAGCTAGTGCGTTCAAAAACTTTCAACGTTTATGTAATGTTTTATTTGTTTTGACCCACAAGAAATTTATTTCACTATAGCAAACGGTGCTGATACATATAGTCAAACCACTTTTGATACGTACATATAGTCAAACCACTTTTGTCCAACACAAAAGATATCAAGAATCAAGATACTACGATTAAAAAACCAATTATAATAAGATTATATGAAAATATGTGGTAGTTTTTTCATAAGCAAAAATACACATAAGCAAATGTAAACATTACAACCGACTATATTATAGTATTTTACATCATTAGTACGGGAGTACATTAAAAAAACACTAGAGTTGTGTTGAAGTGATGAATTTCACAACAAGATACATAACCATAAACACATGATCTCCTGGCATTATGGTTCAATGGGGAGGTGGGCGGTTTTGTCTTTTTTGGAGGTCTAAGGTTCAAACTTTGGTGGTGATAAATTATTACTAACTAGGTGTTACTAACTTCTAACAACTAACCATCCGTTCAAAAAACATAACCATAAACAACACATAAAAAGACACCGACCTTAATGATCATCATCGATGATTCAAAAATTGAATATACCAAGTGAGATGGTAATCTTAGACTTCATGATGATTGTAAGAAAAGTCGTCACCTCAGGTTCTATTAAGTAAAAAAAGGTATGTGAGCTCTAGACGGCTTGATTCGTTCACACCCATATTTTTTTCGACCAGTGGATATACATACTTTCTATTTTACACTTATTTTGCTCTTAAAATCACCACACATGCATTGTACGTAATTTTAACAAATATTTTTTAAAATTTAATGTTTATAACAAACTTAAAAAACATGATATATAAACCATGTATTTGTCCCATTTATAGAACACCAATACTTCAACTTTTTGAAGCAACTTATATCATTTCGTCCTAGATTATTGCCCCAACAAGAGTCTTATTCAGTGGAGCTTTTCAT
The DNA here is from genome assembly GCA_018326385.1 of Flaveria bidentis. Lineage (NCBI taxonomy): Eukaryota > Viridiplantae > Streptophyta > Magnoliopsida > Asterales > Asteraceae > Flaveria > Flaveria bidentis. The sequence goes on from BJCM01084945.1 coordinate 11,912, forward strand.
ATCTAACTCGGATTTGAAAACTATTCACAATCAAAATTTATATAAATAAACACGTTGGAATGATAAATTCAGATTTCATCAAACATCATATTTTGAAATGTGTTCATGATGATTTCATAAAACAACATATTTTAAAATTTGTTCATGGGCAACTATTCCTAGTTATTTTTATTTTATTTTATTTTATTTTATTTTATTTTATTTTATTTTATTTTATTTTATTTTATTTTATTTTATTTTATTTTATTTTATTTTATTTTATTTTATT
>BJCM01084946.1:0-17961 GCA_018326385.1 Flaveria bidentis
ATAATAATAATAATAATAATAATAATAATAATAATAATAATAATAATAATAATAATAATAATAATAATAATTATAATAATAATTATAATAATAATAATAATAATTATTATAATAATAATACATAAACATAGATCGGGACATTGGGTTGTAAATGCTATAAGTGATATAGAAAAAGTTCATAATACAAGAAATACAAAAGTAAAAGTGAAAGATAAAAAAACCAACCTTTGTAAAGGTGAAAAGGGTTCAACACTTTCAACCCTGAACACAACCTAAACCCCAAACTGTTACGACAATGGTAACTGAAACCCTAAGCACTCCGGCCAATGAATCAACGTCGAACGACACCGAAACCCTAAACACTCCGGCGAATGAATCAACGTCCAACGGCACCGGCGAATCAAACCCACCGGAAAACTCCATAACAGTCTCACATTCATCTCCAGAAGCAAATCCTTCAGGTGACGATGAACAAGGAGAAAAGCGTAAGAGAACCGAACCCGAAACCGATGAGAAAACCGCTTCAGTTCATCCTCTGTGGAAAACGAGCCTCTGTTCTTACTTCCGGCGAACAGGCGCTGCGTGTAGTCACGGTGATACGTGCCGGTATGCTCACGGCGAGGCGGAGCTCCGGCTCCGGCCGGACAACACTTGGGACCCTACGTCTGAGAAGGCGAAGAAGTTGAAGTTAGAGACGGAAGATGGAACAAAAGCTTCAGGTGAAAGAGATGGAGAAGTGATGATGACGGATTCGATATCGGATGAAGGTTTGTCTGAGTCTGTGCTTGATAAGTGTTTCGTGAATATTCCGATGAAGTGGAGCTCCGATAATTTAAAAAAACTGCTCAATGATGAGGTGAATTGTTGTCTATACTGCGTTTGTTGATTTGTTAGGGAAACTATTGAAGAAATCTTCATTTGAATTACATTAGAGTGATAGGGTAGAATATGTTATGACATTGGTGTATTGTTTGTGCGCTATAGGGAATTGAATACAAGTCAGCTAAGACAAGGAAAGGAATGGTTGTAGGGTTTGTAAGCTTTGAAACGGTGGAGCAAGTGAAAGCTGCAATTGAGGTATCATCTGATTTTGAATCTGAAATGAATTCTGCTAAGAGTATAGAATACTTGCAGCTTGTAATAGCAAACTTTGTTATGACAGAAGCTTCAGGGGAAACCAATTGGGAATAAAAACTTGAAGATAGTGGATGCAGTTCCCAGATCATTTGAAAGAAATGTGAAACCGTCTTTGATTCCAAACAATTCAGATAAGGTGGATTCAGACAGTAAGGATGAAGATGGAGGATCGGTAAATGATGATTCTACCCCTGGAAGTTCAGTGTTGAAGGGTAGAAGTGCCCGGGATGCTGTAACACCACTTGCTCATATGCCTTATGCAGATCAGTTGGAGCACAAGAAGAAGAATATCATGCAGATTTTAAAAAAGCTTGTAGACAACACTTACCTTGTTTCTCATTTGAACTAATTCATGTGTATCATTACAATAAAAAACTTAATTCTTTAATTCATAGGCTCGAAATGCTCGCAAAGCTTGTCCTGATGGTGTTGCACAACCAGATTGGATACATAAATCCAGGGAACTAGGTGATTTTCGAGACCGTTTAAGTATATTATTCTTAACTAAGTTTTATTCGTTTTGACTGCTTAATCGAATAACATACGATTCACTATTTACTCCAAATTTTCAGCTTTGTTTAATAATGAAATATACGAAGTATGAAGACACCAAAGTATATTTTTTGCATGTTTTTTTTTCTTTTCATGGTTGCAGGTGGTCTTGCTTGCAAATTGGAGGGCATAATTGAATCACCATTGGTAAATGGATATCGTAACAAATGTGAATTTTCTGTTGGATATTCTCTACAGGGAAAACCTACAGTTGGATTTTTGCTTGGGAACTTCAGGTCTTTTGAATTTTTGTATTTTTTCTTGTTCTTATTTTTGGCTCGTTAAAAATAACAATTATGAATCAGGGAGGGTGTGACGGCAGTTGAAGAACCTTCAGATTGCCCCAATGTTTCTAGAGTTAGCTGCAAGTATGCTGAAATCTTCCAGAATTTCCTACAAAATTCAACTTTTCCTATATGGAACAGAATGACTAATGCTGGATTCTGGCGTCAACTGACCGTAAGTTAACCTTTTCATTTTTATTAACAAACCAACATTTGTTTCAAAATAATTATGTACAACAAAATTTTTGTGGGAACACCTAAACTAGGTTCGAGAAGGAAGGAGACAGGGTAATAATCCTGAGGCTGACTTTGACGAATCAAACATTGCTGAAGTTTTGCTTATGGTTCAGGTTTTATTTATTTTGCAATTCTTATTTTTTCTATATGAATTATGTTATCTTTCATCTAAATTTATTTTCACAGATTTCATCAGCAGGATTTGAAAGTGAAGCTGTTAATGTTGAACTTGAGAAAATGGCTGAAGCTTTTGTGGTGGGAGCTTCCACAAATTCACCATCTTTGCCTCTTACAGCACTTGTTGTTCAGGTATAATTCTGAAAGCATCATCTTCTTTTGTAACAAATAACAACATCTATGATTTTATTTTTGATTTTTTTATACTTTTATGCAGGATCATCAAGGGGTATCTAATGTGGCACCAGCTGACGCTCCATTGCGTTCCCTACCCCTTATTAAATCTGAAGTTGCCGCAGAAGCAAGGATACAAGATTATATAAATAATCTTCGGTTTTATATATCTCCAACAGCCTTTTTTCAAGTATTGGCCCTTTCGCTTTACGTATATGTTTTCTAATGTGTAAATTTATGGAGTTCAATTTTTGAATGTATAAAATCTTGCAGGTAAACACCCTTGCAGCAGAAAAGCTGTATGCACTTGCTGGAGATTGGGCTTGTTTGGGGCCTAATACCTTGCTGTTTGATGTATGTTGTGGAACTGGAACAATTGGTCTTACTCTAGCTAACCGTGTTGGAATGGTAATGTGCTATTATTGTTTTTCATGATTTTAGTGGAGGGCTTAAAATGTGACTTATGCACTAAAAACTATTACAAGGTTGGTTGGATGGTGGTTGCTTATGTGATATTCAATTATCATAATAAGATAAATAACTGTAATTGCTCACGCTGTAGAAAACAAATGTTGTGTCAAATTATATAAAATATTCGAGTTTTAGCCAAATGCCTTTTTTATAGGAATAATCGATAAAACAACTAAAAATGATATAGCTGTGAAGAAAGGGAACATTTTTTGAAGTGGGAATAGAAGTTCATTTAATCTGGTTAAAGGGGTAGATATGTTATTTGGTTTGCCTTATATAATCAGTTTTGTAGCTGCTGGTATGAAATTGATTAATTGGCCCTAAATAATCAGAAACAGAATCTGTTTATAGAAACATTACTAATTCCAGCTTGCAATCCTTTTTTTTCAGGTTGTTGGAATTGAAATGAATGCCTCTGCAGTAGCTGATGCGAATAGGAATGCTGAAATAAATGGCATAAACAATTGCAGGTTTGTCTGTTCAAAGGTGAGGATAACAAGATGAAACTTAATGAAATTCATTTTAATCTGTACAATTAGCATATTTCAGTATGTTTTTCTGAACAATTGTTTGGGCATTGTGCAACAGGCAGAGGATGTGATGGGATCTCTTCTAAAAGAGTATTTGACAAAAGAACCAGATAACAAAATTGATAACAAAGAAGAAACAAGTGCTCCTGAAGACAAATCACCAGATACTGAAGACAGTAAGAGGCATCATTATGATAATGTTGTTGCCATTGTGGACCCACCCCGTGTTGGACTTCATCCCACTGTGAGTAACGACCTTCCATCATGTTGGTTTGGGCTTTTATCTTTAAAGGAATACACTTGTAGTTAGAACTTAGAAAAAGTATATGGTCAAAAAGGTTAAATATATGGAAAGTCGCCTAAAATTTGTTACACAGACATGCACATGTATACACACATATGTTGAGAACCAATTATATATTGAAAACTACGAGAAACTCTTACCCTTGTATAATTAATTATAGAAAGTGACTAGAATGCATGTGTATTTTAATATGTTTGACTGTTTAAGATTTATTTTCAAGAAATATGGTGTTGGTAGCATTTTGTTTAAATGCACATGTGCATAAACTGTACATGCACTTCTGCGTGATGTATTCTTTTAAAAAATCCAGGAGAGGAAATAAAATCAAAGAAATGAGTGGGGAAATGATTTTTTTTTTCAGTTTACCCTTTTCATTTTCAATGAAGCGCTGCGTACATGTGCTAATGATATTCTTATGGTGCTTAACATGATATTGGTTTTGAAATTAATGTACCCCCTGGAATACACACACAAAAAGGTAATATGTAATTTATTACCTACATAAACATTTTTGGACAAAAAAGTATATGGTTTAAACCAACATGACCCATACGGCGGTTGATCAATGCTCTGATTCGACCACCTATTGTTACTGTAAGTGTTGTGTTTAAGCACTACAGAACCCAGGTCAAGTGAATATTTAACGTTATCCTAGTTGCATGCATTAATTGTATTTGACAAGTACCAAAAACTGCAGATTGAGTTCACTGAAAAATGAGTACAATAGTCGGCCTGATTTGAGTCAGCCTGATTTGAGAGGGGCAAGTCTCCAAAACAAAATACTGATAATTAAACAAATACTGAACATTCAAACAAATAATTTAATAGAACTTGATGCAACTAACCGCCCTAGAATATCTCCCCCACTACCTCCATTCATCAAAGAATCTTCTTACTGCTTGGACTGGGTCAAACAGGACCCAGAAACCCACCGGAGCTGCCCAATCAGTTGGGTCGACCCGCGGGTTCATATCAGTATTTTGATTTGTTTTATGGTTTGTTCACTGCAGGTGATTAAAGCTCTCAGAACTCATTCGGGTTTAAAGAGGCTTGTGTTAGTTTCCATCTTTCAAATTACCTTTATATTCCACAACAATATATTTGAATTTTCACTTAGTCATCAATTCTTTTCACTTCAATCTGCAGTTACATTTCTTGTAATCCCGAGAGTTTAATGGCAAATGCTATTGAGCTTTGCACTCCATCTACTGATAAAACTGAAAAAGGGAATAACAAAAACAGAGGATGGAGAAATATGAGTTCTGCAAGTTTGGCCCGCCAGAGAGCCAAATCCATGCCGGTATCTGACCCGTTTGAACCGATTAAAGCGATGGCGGTTGATCTTTTTCCCCACACTTCACATTGTGAATTGGTAATGCTTCTTGAGAGATAATAAAGTATATTTATTCAACATCACTTTGTCAAGAACTTTAATAGGTAATGCACCAAATTTTGTTTTTCTCACAATTTATTTTTGTATTTTGTGATGAAATAGAAAAACCCTTTTAAGTTGTATGGATAAAATGTATTTTTTTATTTAAATGTCACAATACATTATTACAATCTTTGGGGATGATAATGATGATACAATGGATGTGTGGGTGCTAACGAGTTCATGTTAAGACGGGTTGTGTCCACCTGGAATGGGTTGATCCATAAACATTTTGTTACGTATTTTGATCGATAAATGTGTTAGTTATGATTACAATATAATATTATTACAACATATCATTTTGCTATTTTGTATGTTTGAGATAAAAATAACGTGACTGGATCAGTTATTAAGTAAATAGGTAGAAAGCAACCCAATTGTTTAGAGAACTTTTAGACCACATTCTTTTGCTTTTGCAGGTTTAGATGTTGAATACCAGTTGGTGTATATACCACACTGACTATACGTGCTACATGTTATAGCTTTATGGCATTATTAATACTTTTGTGTTTAAAAGGCCCAACTTTAATTTGTTTTGTGATGGATATAGTTTCATCTATCGCTCTGTTTGAAAATTTGACCTGAAAAATGTACATCTTCAATGAATACCAAAATGAATATGTCACGTTCATTACCGAATTTAATTTGGTGGAGAATTACAATAACAACGTAAGTAGTTTTACGTTTTACTTCAAAGAAAAATTGAATTAATAATTCAAACTCTTATCTATTGACTAATAATAATTTATACTATTACTTTGACCAGTAATATTTTTAACTTTTACTTTTGTTGCTATGACAATTTCAATAGCATAATTATTACATATTCACACGTAATATGCATTCGTTTGCTGTTTGATATCGCTTGTATGTTTTTTATTTTGCTTAAAATCATTATTTTCAGCAAAATCGGGTAAAAATTAAATGTATGTGAGATTGCTATTAGTAACAAAAATGAAAATTAAACTTATCACTTGTCAAATTATTAGTATTGATTATTATCAGTCAATAAATAATAATTTGAATAATTAAAATATAATTTCTTTTTCTATCTTTCATTATATTTGTTCAATACTTACGGTGCTCTATTTAAATATGATTATATGTTGCGGTTTTATTTGATTTTGCAACATTATTGTTATTTGCACCTTTCTTCTAGTCATGCTTATGTTTCTTTTTCTTTTAACAATGTCACAATTGGTCTTTTCGTGGGGTATAGTTCATGTTGACCATGTATTTTTCCTTTTAAATTTGGCATTCCTTCTTTTTAACGTTCTTTTTTGGCTTCTGTCAAGAATCTTAATCAATAAATAGATTAAACCGTCCGCCTTTAACAAACTATTTAAACCACTTTCTATGTTACTTTTATTTAGTTTTGATAAATGGCTCATATGTCTCAATATATGCGTACATAATGTACAACAATACCATCAAACTGTTTATGTATACACGTATAAATTATGTACAACAATACCATCAAACTGTTTATGTATACACGTATAAATATTAAAGACAAATTGTATAGATGATATAATCTATACATGACCAATGTTTTTTTGTGTGTTATCGTAGTATATAGTTTTGATCACTTTGTGTGTTATCTTTGTATCGTAGTACATAGTTTTGATCACTTCCTTTATATATGATTGTATATATTTAACTTTAGAATACATTAAAAAACTATTAAATAAGGATTTTTAAGATATTGCACGTATACTAGTTCAATATGCGATGCTGAACATTCTATGAGTGCCAAGTTTTAGTACATTCACAATTAGGCCCCTCATATATTTCCTAATTAATACGGCCAAATGACCAATGTATTAAACAGAAAAGAAGCATCCACTACCAACAATTTCCAATTCCAACTAGATAATATAAACTATTTAATGATGATAAATGATAATATTATTTTAACTAATACCAAATAATTGCATATATGTATATAACGCATGATTTGAATATATATTTAAAACTTTGTTCATATTTAACCAGAAAAGACTTGTTTAAAAAGAACCATCATTAGAAAACAGTTTAGAAACAATCTACTACTATTATTTTTATAATTATAATAATAGTTATTATTAGATAACTAGTCACTTATTAAGAAGACAAAACGGAAAAATACACTGAACACTAAGTGATCTAAAACACAAGCCTATCACAAAATTAAACTAACACCATTTAATTTATAGTAGACAACCAGTCTCGACTAATGATCTGAAAGAACCCAAAACCTTTACTTCGTTCACGATCTTGTGAAATCTTTTCTTTTTTAAATGTAAAAAACACCATAAAACAATGAGATGAATGCCATGCTAATCTTTTTCTTTGATATAGACAAGGATGAGAAGGTTACCAGATTAAGAAGCTCATCAACCGTTAAAAAGATTGCCCATAGGAATCTTGCATATAACTTTCTGTAGCTACAATCAATGATCAATTGATCTTCACAAATACTGAAATACAAGACCCAAATTTTGAATTGTTCACTAACACCATCACTATCATAGTATCATTCACATATTTCTTGTGTGCTTGTTCTACCTTTTTTCATGACATAAATTTTTTTCTAAATTATGTTTTATTACTTATTATTATGATATATTTATATGATTCAATTTTGCTAACAACTTATTTAAATAATTGATCGTCTTTTTATTAGATTAAAAGGGGCAATCCGTATTTCTGTTGATTATCATCTGCTTTTGTTTCTAGTGTATATTGATTGTTGATTGTATGTGTTTGTCTGATAGAGTTCTACCGGTGCGTGCTTCATATGTCTTATGTGTATTGATTGTTTTGCTATACAGTACGTTCTAGCCAAAAGGGTGTTTAGATTGAGTCGGAGGTTTCTCTGTAAGCAACTTCTCTATCATATGGAATAAAGGTATCAATAGCTTTGATATTAATGAAATATGTTAAGTATGGTTATGATTATACTTATGGTTATAAGCAGACGTAAGGAAAATTAATATCGTTAAATTTGGATTAACATTTTAATTAACAAACGCCAAAAAAAAAACTTAAAAGTTATGAAATATGATCATTCGTTAATCTTTTACATACATACACGTTTTTATGCTAAATGAGCAAGACGCTTATGGCACTTTACTTGACATCAATCTTGCTTTAGAACATAGATATTTACCAAATTTGGCGACAAACATTAAATGTTAAAATAACTTACAAGGTAAATGTAGCAAAATATAGTATATGATATTTATGATATTTATATTTGTATACATATGAACTTCACTACGTTGCCAACTATATAAAAAAGTAGACGATTTAATTGCATGTTTTTAATGAGTCTAGTAAGATGCTTATGACACTTTAACCGACATTAATATTGCTTTATAACGTATATATTTTCTACATTTGGTGACAAACATAAATATTTAAAAAGCCAAGGAGGGAAAATGTAGCTAAGACTATCCCATTGCGCGCCCGTCGCCGACGTGGACGGCGCCCGCCAGAAGGGCGGCGATGGAAGGGATTTGTGGGGAAGGGCGGGGGAAAGGAAGAGATGGTGGACCCCACCACCATACATAATATATTTAAATAATTATAAATTAAAATGTTTTTAATTAAAATATTCTAAAATCTTTAATTAAAATAAAAATATAAGTATAAAATTTTAATTAAAATGAGTTAATTAAATAAAAATATTTTAATTTTTTTACATTTTTAGTATTAAAGTAATTAGTTAGAGTTAATTAAATAATAATTTAACATGAGTTAATTAAATAATAATTTAACTATAAAATTTTAATTTTTTTACATTTATAGTATTAAAATATTTTAATTTTTTTTACATTCATAACAAGTAGTTTATTTGTATTCTATCTATTAATTTTGTATCGTCGTTTTTATTTTATTGTTTTACGTTGTTGTTTTAATTTTATTTTAATTAAATATATTTACAATAATTTAAATATCTTTATTTAAAGTAAATTGATAAAGAAAATATGAGATGAAAAAATAAAAGTGTTTATGAGAAGGATAGTGTTGGGGGTAAAAAATGTTTGTGGGAAGAATGGGTGAAAGTGAGTGGAAAGCTAATGTGACATGCTGATTAGAACTGTTTGTGGAAATGATAGGTTGTAGCGTTGGGAACAGTCTAAGTATAGTACACGATATTTATATTTGTGTATACATGATATGTTATATTTTAAATATGGATCTTTTATTCTACTTACAATGCAAAACAACATATATGACATAACGTAATATGAAATTAGAATGATAAAAGTCGTTTAATAATCTGGCATGGACGCATGGTCCCAAAGGTCTTAAATTCTAATGTAAGTTGTCGATTATTTATTAACACTTTTATAACAAATTTTTTAAATCGTTAAGTCTATCATATTTAATATTATTTGTTCCAGTTCATAACATAAGAATGATAATTAGAAAAATGAAGTGTGATGCTACCTAAAAGGAATGCATGGTTTACAAGAGAGTCCCATATGAAGTTTGTTTAGGTACAAGAAAGTAGTATTAACAGAATTCTCAACTAAGCTATTGTGACATCATTATCAAGATTTGGTGATGTGCACAATTGAAATAAAGGGGAAATTTAAAGAAAAAGAAAAAAAAGGGATTTGTGTGGGGTGGGGTGGGGTGGGGTAGGGGGGGTGGTGTGACAGTAGGCCCATTTCTCTGTTTTTTGTGTGAGAACAAATGAGGGATATAAATGAGTAAATGACACCACCACACATACCATCTGTATGATTTCATGGCATTAAAGACTCTTCTTTTCTCTCTTTCTCTATCATTTTTCACCATTTTTCTTCAAGATTTTCATTTCCAGATTCTGGGTGTTCAATAAAAATCAAAACTTTATATAAAATCATCAATTCTGAAGACAATAACAGCATCATCATCATCATCATCATCATCATCATCATCATCAACACCATCATGTCTGCAACTGAACACCGTGATTCAAGGTCATCTCAAAGTGAAGAAGTTGTCATCCCTATTCACAAGGCTGGTTTCCAGTTTCTTCCCCTTTTTTCTGATCATTTTGCTCGATATTGATCTCTTTTCTTGATTCATATATCTGATTTATATTTTTTTATGAGAAATCACTTATGGGTCTTACTTAATCAGGACATATATTGCTAAAGTTATGATCTTTTTAAGTTTTTAGCATGTGGGCAACTGGACACGTTTGTTTCTGATACCAACTTGCTGAAGCTTCATGCTGATCAAGTATTAGCTAATATCAGTCAATTATAATCTAAAATAAACAAACGCTATGCTGATAAATATGGCTATTTGGATGCTCTGTTTCATTCTTATTTACATTGTTTCCATTGCAACTTGCAAAAGGATGATAGTTGTTTATGAGAATAAAGAGTTGTTAAACATTAATCTTTGTACATAAACTATAGTTATTTTGTTATGAAAAAAATATTTTAATCAGTATGAAAGTTTGCCTAATTCTTGGAGGGAAGATCAATGGAGTTAGTTTCAATATTTAATTTCAGTGGCATGTAATTTGAATTTATTGCCTTTTTTAAGTCGTGTCACTTTTTCAGATTCATTATAGAGAATTTTCTCATGAGCAACAAATTGATGCTTTTATTAAAAGTTTTTTGGACCAAACATACTTTCTCATCCATGCCAGCAAACCCTCTTGATTTCTATTCTTACTTTGTTATTTCAAAAAATAAAACCATTATCATTAATAATTAAAGTAGGTTTCAATATTTGTATTAATCATGATAGGGGTACTTTAACTAAACAACACACATGATGTTAGCATTCATTTGCAACATATACCAAACAATCACATGATCTGTCAACTTATGATTTCTACTTTATAGATAGTGAAATAATTACTTTAACTGATCAACAGACGTTACAATCCGTAGCATTATTATAGTTCTTGGCATAACAAGGATGATTCATGTATAAAATGTGAACAAATTGTTATATTTGTAATAAAATTTGAAGTATATTAGCAATCTTGGGTGAAAAGCTCCTAATATGAAGGATAAAAGCAAGCACAAAAGGCTAATCCTTGATTAGAGGCAAAAAGTAATCTTACTTTTAGTTAACTTTTGATCAACTTTTAATCCCACTAATATTTTCTTATGATCACAAGTTTACAACACTAAGAGACAGTTAACAACTATTTATCACTAGATTAGTGGCATACTTTATGCAACTCGAAAGGCGAAAAAGCTATGTGTGCATTTAACTCGACACTTCTGTTGGTGTGATAAGCTTGACATAACTCAAAATTGGTGCAGAACGATTTGGATTGCATTTATATATCACAGAAATCTTTAAAAAGACCCAAAAGTCCTTTCCTTTTTTGCAACATAAACAAGCTTTACGAGTGGCCGTTTCTTAATTCTTTCGAGTTTAAAAGACATCACCTTCCTTGTCGTTAGCTTTAGCAGGGTTGTTGGCTATTGTTTTAAAAGTGATCACATGATATGAACTAATCAAAATCAGATAGTCAATTGTAACCAAACATAATGCAGTAGATAGTGTTTGGATGTTCTACTATTTGTTGTGATAGATCATAACACTTTTCTTTGATTGTTTAATAAATTAAATCTAAATATTCAATCTTAGTATATAGATTATGTGATGAAAATTTATTATTTTTACGTGGTTGCCTAAACTGTGGAGATTTCAAACATGTTTTCAGGTTGAAGAAGAGATTTCTACAGCAAGTACTAATTCACCAAATTGGGAAAAACAAAATCTGTTGTTGGAGATACCATCAAGAACAACACAGTCCTCGTCGACTCAAGAATCTATTAAAATCAAGATAGCATCAACACCAGCCCCAACTTCTAAGAAAGTAAATTTCAATCTGGCATCAAGTCCTTCACAGAGTAGAACGAATACGAATGCATCTTCTGCTAGTTATTCTTCAAGAACCAAATCATTAAAGAAAAGTTTACTACCAAAACTTAACTTTGGGAACAGGAATACAGTTTTTGATGTAGAGAAGACTGATGGTAATGTAATACCAGCATCCTCGTCTTCTGTAATGCAAGAAAAGTCTTCAATACCACGATCATGGTCCCTTACCAAAATCTTTACTCCTCAGAGGACATCTTCTTTGCCTATTACCCCCATTGTACAGTCAGATCAAGAATCTGTGCTGGGAAACTCAGGTGGTTTGCTAAATTTGGAGGTACGTTGACTTTCAACCCGTTAAGTTCTCTCTGTTGACCATAGATAGTAGATTCAGAAGTTTTTACTCTTGTACCTCTTTATGGGTTGATTTTAGTTGTGTTTTATCTCAAACTAGTGAGATTATAAATTAGTTTAAAGACGAATGGGTCAAACGGGTCAAAGCCTATTTTCAAAGCATATATCATCCTAATTGTTTGTGTGATAATAGTAGATTTATTAACTATTATTATAAACAATAAGAAGTTGTTTGTGTGGTTTGTTTGTAGACTAAAGTCCAAGTACATATAGCACGATCACGCTCAGTCCCAGTCCTCAATAAAGATTCAAGTGTCAAGAGAATGGATTTTTTTTTCCGCGTGATTCCTTCAACTCAACGAGTGAAAGATTCAGACACCGTTTCACCAACCCCTTCTCCAACTAGTGACAAGGGTAACTAAAAAAGCTTGAATCTTTTGTGTCAAAGTTGTATATTTGAATATTCGATTAAAAAAGCTTGAATCTTTAACTATTGTTCTTTAGATAATGAAGAAGGTGGTGGTGAAGATATACCTGAAGAAGAAGCGGTTTGTAGGATATGTTTGGTTGAATTATGTGAAGGTGGAGAAACCTTAAAAATGGAATGCAGTTGCAAAGGCGAACTCGCGTTGGCTCATAAAGACTGTGCTGTAAAATGGTTTAGCATCAAAGGTAACAAGACTTGTGATGTGTGTCATCAAGATGTGCAAAACCTACCTGTCACACTTTTAAGGATACAAAGTACTGTCAGAAACCGAAACACGGGTGCAAGTAGATCACAACCAATGGAAGCAAACGGATACGGGCAAGTTGATCTTAACCATATAATTTGGGTCATGCTATACTTCTTACCATTTTGAATCTTATTCATGGGTTAGTATCTCAAACACTTGCACTTGAATTTGGCAGTGATGCATACAGGGTGTGGCAAGAAGTACCAATACTTGTTATTGTTAGCTTGTTGGCATACTTCTGTTTCATTGAGCAGCTTTTGGTGAGGCTCTTAAGAATATCATTTAAGTCCTGTTTGGGATCGCGCTAACAAACTGATTATCTTATTATTATGTTTTCATATAATCAGTTTTGGAGTGCTTGCACAAAACTGATTATTACATTTTGTATGAAGGTCGGGGAAATGATCAGTTTGGATAATCAGTTTAAAACGCAATCCCAAACACCCCCGAAGGCCTAAGTTGAACTCCGGGTTTTTGAAAAGTATAAGTTTTGACATTACTACATTTTGTATGAAGGTTGGGGAAATGGGTACAAGTGCAATTGCGATCTCTCTTCCATTTTCATGTGTTTTGGGTCTTCTTTCATCCATGACTTCTTCAACCATGGGTAAGTTGTAGGGTGTTTACTCTTACGTACGTTTAGTCAGTTTTGACAAAATTTCTAGGCCAACCCGTTAATTATGCTTTCAGATAACAACAAATCAAACCAAACCAAACCAAACCAAACCAATCAAGTCGGATGGGTCAGCGGAACCAACCGGTTTTAACAGTTTGAATTCCAAAAAGTTTTTGAATTCCAACAAGTTTTTGAATTCCAAACTTGGGTCATAACGTCAAGCGTCAAAACAAAACCACATACATCTCAAACCAGCCATATTAGACCGGCCCACTTGCTTTACATCGGGTGGTTTCAACAGTGTATGATGAACACTACCGATGAGGGTGTTACATTGTGTTATTATTTCATCTATATCTCATATATTCTGATTTCTTTACAGTAAGAAGACGATTCGTGTGGTTATACGCAACAATCCAGTTTGCTTTGGTTGTAATCTTTGCACATCTTTTCTACTCTCTGGTAAACAACCTACAAACCAAATCCATTTCTTCCACACACACACACACACAAAAACACATCCGCCATCTGATCATCTTAAATTTTCATTTTCAGGTTCATGTTCAGGCCGTTTTGTCGATTCTTCTTGCAACATTTGCAGGCTGTGGGATCGCAATGAGTGGCAGCTCGATCATTGTCGAGATTATAAGATTAAAAAGACAATGGCATGACAGATCAGACCAACAAATCAATTCCCAGATCGTTTTACGCCCACAACCAAGGCGCGCCCAAACTGCATCCCCATCGTCTCATGTTGTCCCTCAACAGGATATTAATAATGAGAACACATAAGCTTACAGATGAAGCTAAATTTATGGCTAATTTGAAGATCATGGCTAATTTGATGTCTCAGCAGTTTTAATTGAGATAAAAGAGTATTGTTGTCCCAACATTAAGATCTGTAATCTGTATACTGAACAACATTATATATAAGAGCATCATGAAATTGAGCTTATTGATGTATTGTGTTTGTGATCAAAATGAATTGCACAAGAATTTGATTTCAAATTCAATCATATACTGAGATGTATTAATCATAACTGTAGATAACAACTCTGTAGAATCAAACATATTGTGAAAATTGAGTACTAATTCAGTGATTAACAGAATAAAATCAGACGTAAAACTCGCAGAAACTTGAATGTAATGAATATGAATATAACGAATGGATCCACAAGATCTGACTGAAATTTACAGCATAAAGTATGAAACGAGACTGTTACTCTGGTATAGATCTAGATCTAGAAGATGATAATCATGATGAGATCTGATTGAAGATCTAGAGAAACTCTCTTCTCGCAGCGGAACTAAACTCCGCTCGACGAATATTCTGTTGACGTTTCTTGTACAACAATCCACCGAATCCAACAACACAAGCAGCAGCGATAACTCCGATCGCGATCCCCGCCTTCTTCCCGCCGCTCATCCCGCCGGACGACGATTCACTCGACTCCTCACTCTTCACATTGGCGGTGGAGAGATCGCCGGAATCCGCCGTCTCCGGCGCCGGAGCCAACGACGGAGTAGGCGGTTGGTCGACTGCCGGAGATGAAGCAGGAGTGGGCGGCAGATCTGACTCCGGTGGCGGTGAGGGAGGAGATGCGGTTGACGGTGACGGTGACGGTGCGGCGGAGGGGAGCGGCGGCGAGTCGTCGGAGCCGAGGTGTGGAGGCGGCGCCGGTGAAACTCCGGCGAGATCTGAGGAAACGGAGTGAGTAAAGAGGAGAGTGAAGGATAGTATGATGTAGATGCAGGTGTTGATCGCCATTGTTGAAGGTGGATTGAAGATGTAGAGGATGAAGAAAAATATATAGAAAAATGGTGGGATGAATAATGAATTGAAATCGAATCTGAAGGATTTCGTGAGTGGAGAATTAACCGTGAAGAAGATGGATTTGGTGCATATTAATAGCTGAAAGCCGGTTGGTGAGCTGGCAGATTTAATTCATATGATTGCAATTTTTTATTCACTAGACAAACAACAATTTAGCAATTGGTATTATTTCACTCATATTTTACGAACAATAAAACATGATAAAGGTGGGAGGTTGTATTCCATTAGTGATGGTAATGAGACGAGTTTGAAACGGATATGTAGCGAGTATATACCTGTTAGGGTTGTAAAAATTATTTATTGGGCGTACTTGTACTTATCGGGTGACTACTAAAATTAGAAGATTATATAAAGCTACATTTGCATATAAGTATTAAATAATATTTTTAATTAAACCTTAATGTTTTTTTTGTTTATGTTTCATTATTACTACTATCTAATTTTGTGAGTTTTCTTATCTTTGTAAAGATACCATCTGGTCCAATTGATAAGAATCTTTCTATGATTATATTAACACATAATTATTAAGTAAAATATATCAAGTAAAAAAATTAAAAGATATAATTATATATAATATAATTATTAGGTATAATAAATTAAATAATAAAATGATTTCGGGTATATAATTGGGTAAACGGGTATTTTTAATCGGGAAAAAAAGGTATACAATGCAATCTCATATTCGTCCCATGCTTGCTTACCCGATCCCATACCTATCCTAGATGTCTCGGGTCTTGAGTATTTACATCGGCTTCGGGTCTAATTGTCATCCTTATGTTTAATGATAACGTTACCTGAAGTGAAGTGATAAGCTTCATTTAATCCTAGGGTTTGAGTTCCGTTTAAGACATTGTTAAAATCATATAAAAATTAATAAAGTGAAGTCCTGATTGTGAAACTCTTTTGAAATAAGTTAATCTTATAAATTCGCTCAAGGATACTTAAATCCTATTATTTCATATGTTGCTATACATAAAATGCATTCTTTATCTATGTGAACCTACATCACGTATCTACTTTTATTGATATAATTACAAACTTTTAGTGCTAAATTACGTGGGTTCGTATTTGTTAATATTTTAAACACTTTTTGTATTTCTTATTGTTTATGGAATTTCTATAACTTTTTTTAAATAAATAAAAAATTGACCAATCAACTTAAAATAGTGTAAGAAAATCTTATTTTATGATACATGAGACATTGATTCAATATAACCCAGTTTATAAACCCGAACCAAATAATAAATGTATGAAATTATCTTGTTATATTAGGATACTTAATAATTAAATAAATGATATAATTCCTCGTAAAAACTCAACAATACAATACATTGTTGTGTATATGGTGCTTCAAGCGTCACATGACATTTTATTTCTATATTTAGTTAATAAACTTTTTGAAAAGATACATTTATGTTATTACAATATAAACCTCGTAACAGGAAAAAGATGTTCTCGATTCAATAAGAAGACAAGACTCAACCAAATAAAACTAGGGCTAAACTCGATGCAAACCCCACCATTTTTTATCAAGTGTCATCATGATTCATCCATATATATATATATATATATATATATATTAGAAAGGTGCCCGCGTAATGTGGCGGGTGACATTTTACATTCGACACGTGTTTTTAATATTTTGTTATTGTTATAGTATTTTTATAAAAGTTTATTATGTTTTTTCTATGCTAAAATTTTAAATGCCAAATAAATGAGTTATGTATGACTACTTGTATATTTACATATTAACTTATTTTACCTCACATAATACAGATCGGTTCAGCAAAAAGTTTACACCAAAACGTTAAAAAAATACAGGTTACAATTGTAGTCTTACAAAGTTTTTAATTGTGATATATTAAAAGATATAGCTAAAATCTTAAACAAAATAAGTGTAAGGTTATTATGTAACTAATTATAAGAGGTAATGTGTAAATAATGTTATAAATATTGTTTTACTTTTAAAATTGATTGTATCTTATGCATTAAATTATGTACTTGTTCTTAATTTTATGGTATCTTAAAATACCTCTTCCATATGATTTATATACATATACACACACACACACACACACACACACACACACACACACACACATATATATATATATATATATGTATATGTATATGTATATGTATATGTATATGTATATGTATATGTATATGTATATGTATATGTATATGTATATGTATATGTATATGTATATGTATATGTATATGTATATGTATATGTATATGTATATGTATATGTATATGTATATGTATATGTATATGTATATGTATATGTATAT
>BJCM01084947.1:0-11894 GCA_018326385.1 Flaveria bidentis
GTTTGGAACCGGTTCGGGCGGTTTGAAACCGGTTTGGGTCGGTTTGAAACCGGTTTGGGTCGGTTTGAAACCGGTTTGAATGCTTGGAAATGTAAACCGCTTACGAACCGGCGGTTTGAAACCGGTTTGGGTCAAACCGGTTTGGACCAAAAACCGGTTCGGGTTTTTTTCGAAGAACCGGTTCCGAACCGGTTTTTTTGTACATATCTACCTACCACTGTCGCCACTGGCCCCATCTTTGATCTCTTTCTCTGTATTTTTCTTTCTCTCTCTAAGTTTGTGTGTTTTTATGATATATGAAGTGGGTATGAAATGATGCTAGAGGTTTAAAAAGTGGTATTTTGTTCATTTAATTAACATGTACTTAACACTCACTTAACAAAAATTGTTAATGGTGTTAGTAAAATGGATTGAAATATATATGATTTTAAAAACTCAGACCAATAATAAAAACAAAATAAATCTTGGTACTCAAGTGGAAACCATTTACAAAACAAAATGACCAAAACCGAGATTAACTCCAATTTTTATTTACCTTTTCTCTACTAGGGTATTTTTTTGTGTGCCGGTTTAATTACGTAACTTTGTCGCAAAATTAGTGTGTTAGTTTTTGTAGGAAGCTTGTCATAATTAAATTGTCTCAATTTCCCAAGAATAAAGTTGCCTCCCGAATATACATAAAAACAAGGTAGTTTTCTAGAAATGACAAGAAAATAATTGCTAAATGTTAATATGATGGATTTTTCTAAATTTTTTACTATATTTTATAGTTACACTATAGTATATTATATTAAATGCATAATCTAATCTTGTTATCTATTCTTGTTAGTCTATTATATTAAATGCATTATCTATTGTTGTTATGGTTAACAAATACTATATTAAAAAATTAAATAGATTAAATGAGCTAATTAATGCAAATATATAGAGAATATGTAGAGCTTCAAAACAATTACAAACATTTAATTAACGTTAAATTATGCAATCTTTAGTTTGTTCTTCAATAATATATAATTCATTTGTTTGCAGTTGGTGAATTATAACTTTTTTTAATTTTTTTGCCTAAAGCGAATTGGAGTTGGAACAGACGAACCGAGATAGTTTGTTCGTGAATTTTAAAGTTTTTTAGATTGAAGCTTTATTCTTCCATTTTATCAATGACTGTGTTAATTTGTAATCGGCATTAATTTAAGAAAATGGAAATTATTGGAACAATATGTATCTTCTTTAAATTTTCTATGAATTACCATT
The DNA here is from genome assembly GCA_018326385.1 of Flaveria bidentis. Lineage (NCBI taxonomy): Eukaryota > Viridiplantae > Streptophyta > Magnoliopsida > Asterales > Asteraceae > Flaveria > Flaveria bidentis. The sequence goes on from BJCM01084947.1 coordinate 1,252, forward strand.
TTGTTGATAAAAGAAAAACCATTACTATATTATGTCTTGTTGGCATTGTAGAAGAGATAGATAAAGAAAATTCATTTGAAATCCAAGTTGACTTATATTCTTTTCTAATACATTTGTTTGTTTCAGGTTCACCTCTTTATGTGGATTTAAATTTTTTCGTCTACCGAGCATCAAGAAGACTACATCAAGATATTACACTAGTGAGGTATAATATTTATTTGAGTTAAATCTTATTAAGATTTAAAAAAAATAATTATTTTTCTTCAAAATATTTGAAACATCATTTTACATTCAAAAGTTTCATGGATTATTTTAATTTCAATTCAAAGATTTAGTATTTTAAATTTAAATTGAAACAACTAATTAAATTTTTAGAATAAAATTGAAATACTATATAAATTTTTTGAGGTAGATTGATGTTTATAATTTTTATAGAAAAATGATTATTTTTGTTAAATCTCAGGGGGTAAAACCGAACTTAAGTCTGTTTATTTTTATTTTTATTTTTATATATATGTGTCTGTTAATAGATTTATTTGTCTATTTAATTTTAAAATGTTTAGTTCTCGTAAATTTATATGAAGCTGGTTAAACCTTTGTCCCACCCGAACCACTTCCCATTAAATTTTGTGGTAAACCTTTTGCCCTTATTTAACGTCTTCATCATCTTATCAATATTGGAAAATAAAAAACAGATGGGTTGGTGGCAGTGTTGCCGTTGAACCCGTCGAAACCGAAAGATGTATTTGAGGGTGCCCGAGTACCCTTACATTATAATATTGTTTATATTATTAAATAAATATATTTATATGAAAGTATAATTTTTTTCTTATATTTATGTTTGCATTTGATGAAATTTGATAAATAGTTATAGATAATTGATTGTATTATTGAAAATGAGTATAGTTGATGAACTCTATATCTAGTTGCATTTATTACAATTATGTATGGGCTAAAATGTATAGGTTAAGGTGAAAATAACAACACTCTAATTTTAGTTTTGTAGTTTGAGGTCTGCTTATTGTGTTCGGTTCATTACTCAGAAATGAATTTGTTTTGGAACATAATGCCATTTAGGTTCGGTGTTATGGTGGTTTTAACTCAACTTTAGTTTGAAAGGGTTCTATTTATGAAAACCTTAACAATGTAATAAAAATGGCTTCTTGGTAAATAAATAACAAGATTATTAAAGAGGTGAACTTTACCCATTTCACTGAAGCATGCATGATATAGTATGGTTGATAAACAGTAAACAGAACTTATTTATTCTTGAAAATTTATTAACAAGCATCTCTTTCTGTAAATTGACGAAGGAGCAATGCATCTTTAACTTTTGTCGAATCTTACAAACGTCGACATCAGATGCTTTCTCAAGAAAGGAAGTCATGTATCAGATGTCTTTTTCATGTCCAAGTTGTATGAAATATTAACAATTAATTAACAATATTTATACACACCTAACAACTCATGATTCTTTGTTTACTACTTAAACAACGAGCAACAAAATCTCTTTAGACTTTATTAGTATGATTCTTTAGGTCCCTAACAGCTGACTATAATCTACTTTTGTTGAGCGAATATAACGAATAGTCTTTCTTCCAACTTAAAAGGTTTCTGCATTAATGATGCTGTAATGGTACACCAATTAAAAAGCTTCATCTTTTTTGAATGGTGTGTCTATATATGCAACAGCACGGTTGCCTAAGCTAGTTTGACTTATCACAAGAATTAAATTACAGAAATAACTAATTGAGTGTCAGGGTGGGAGTTGGATATAACAGTTATTTGAGGTTAAAGTGGTAACGTTTCATTTGAGGTTATATAACTATATAAGTATTTGAGCTAGCTTTTTGTTAGTTTTTTAATCAAATTGCCGTTTAAAAATTAAAAAAGTGCGTGAGTTATCGTTAAAAAAACTGATTGCGTGCTAATCTATCAAACATCAATTCATGTGTTTGTTTAGTTGTAAAGAGTAAGATATAATATATTAATATTGTTCTAGTGAGAATCACTTTAATTGCCGTCTACCAAGATTTGACATATTGTTCCCTACTTGCTTGGTGAATTAATTGTCACTTTTTAGTTTCAACAAAAGCACCTGATGCTAAGACCAGAGAGATCATCTCCTCTCTCCTCCCCCTCTCTCTCACAACAAATATTTCCTAATTCGTAACATTAATTGATTCACAAATTTATGAATCAACTTTTGCAAAATTATACATTGTAGTTACAAAAACAATAAATATTTGTTTCTCAAATTTACATGCATGCAAGCATACATGCACACACATACATGTATAGGGAGAGACAGAAACTTTCGTGTGTATTACGGTATTACCCACTTCACAAATGCTAGTGGCTCACTATGTGGTGTTCATAACTCGAAAAAGAATTGCTCACATGGCTCTTTTTGCTTAATGTTGATAAACATCAGAAACTGAAGGGTATGTGGTTCCTATCTTATATAATAATAGTTTAAAACATGCATCTTTTCTTTTCTTTTTTCCCTTTAAAGTTGCATATATTTTGCATTAGTGATGCTGGATCATTTAGTTGATGATTGCAGCTTATTCCCAACTTCCATATGTCACTAGTAGTTTAAAGAAACACTGAAAAGAGATATAAGTATAAAAATAGAATATAAAATATAACTATTAAACTCGTGTGAAATATAAGTTGTCTGTATAAAGCAATTGATGTGATCTATCTAGAGAACTTTCTCTCTTTGGTCACAAAATTCTCAACGTGTTGTTTAACCTATCACTATATATAGACACCACCAAGATTTTGGTTCTTTAAGCTGGTCTTTTGGCTAACTATATCATATAATTAATATTTACTAACCATTTCTACAGCCAAATATGGATACTAAGGGTTATCGCAAATGGTACCCGGTTTTGGTTATGATTGCGGTCCAGTTCACCTTCGCGACCGTTAATGTACTTCTCAAGAAGGTTATAGTTGACGGACTTGACCATCTGGTCTTTATCACCTATCGCCTTAGCGTTGCAGCCATCTTCTTGGCCCCTGTAGCATTCTTCTTTGAAAGGTGCACATGTGTTTGTGTGTAAAAGTGTAATTTTATATGCATGTTGTGATTATATTTTTCATGTAAATATGTTGCAGGAAGAGTGAAACGAAGCTTACTTACAGCATAATATTCCGCCTTTTCTTGAATGCGATTCTTGGGTTAGCAAACAACATTCACTTTTTGTATTAATCCTCCCCAGATCCTATCAATAGCCTTGTGCAATAGCCACATGAGATTTTATTTTATTGGGTACGATTGTTTTTTCTTGTGTTAGTATATATATTTAAGTATTTCTTTGCATGCAGGACGTCACTCACACAGTACTTGTTCCTTTTGGGTTTACAATACACATCCGCCACCTTCTCTTGTGCTTTTCTTAACATGGTGCCTGTGATCACGTTTATCATGTCATTACCGTTCGGGTGTGTACCTCTAATCCTTCAATCCATATGTAATATGTAACTTTATGTAGAGGTTTTGTAGTTATATATATGTCTTTATGATTTAGGTTGGAAAAGGTGAACATAAAATCAAACCATGGAAGAGCTAAAGTGATAGGGACACTAGTTTGTGTAGGAGGTGCCACTTTACTGACCCTCTACAAAGGAACTCCTTTGTTCAACCACCATTCACATTTGCAATCCACAAATGAATCCATCCATGTTCAATCTATCAGAAGGCTAATCTCACTTCTAGCCACAAAGAAAGGAAGATGGACTTCAGGTTCCTTAGCATTGATTGCAGGTACTATTCTGTGGTCTTCATGGTTTCTTGTCCAATCAAACATTGGAAAAAGATACCCGTTGCAGTATTCCAGCACCGCGATCATGATGTTCTTTGGCGCGATTCAAACTTTTGTGTTAAGCTTGTGCATCCACAGAGATCTTTCTTTATGGATTCTTAAAGGGAAATTGGAGATCTTTAGCGTCCTTTATGTTGTAAGTGACTTGCATTTTTCATCTTATGCCTTACCCCTTATTTTTATAATTATAAATAGCATAAAGAGAAGATGCATTTTCAAGTCCAAAACAACAATTTGAACTTTTAAGATCTAGTGACGAATCCAATAATTTTTCAATGGAGTTGGAAAATTTTAAAGTTCGTTGACTATAAATTAGTATCAATTTTTTAACCGATTAAGATGAGGTTGAATCTGTTCATACAATAAAAACATAAAAACCAAGTTAAATATATAAAAGTAGTAAAAAAAATAATAAAAATACTTTAATCGTTATACAAATCTATATATTCGAAAGTCTTAAAATATGTATGAAATTAATTTGGTTAACTCAAATGAGCTTAATTAATTAATAGCTAAATGAGTATAAGATTTAAATCTTTACTTTGAACTTAAATTAGTTTTTAAAAATAGTCTTAAAATTTCACAATTATTTGTTTTTATATTTTTAATTTTTTTAAATAGGTATATCTTAGTCAAAATCTAAAATTAAAAACTAAACTTAATTGGTGTCAATGTTTAAATTTCATTTGAGCCAGTCTCAAAATTTCATGGATTTGATATTAAATTTTTATGGGAATCAATCAAGATTAACATAAAAAAAATTATATAAAAAAATTAAAATTTTAGCGTATTTTAATGGGACACACATTCTTAGTACTCTAGATATACTCGGCTCCTAAAAATCATTGCACCTCCATAAGTATGATCATAACCCAAAACCTTTTGGTCGTGGAGCATGCTACTTTACCATTAAGTTCCCGAACAATTAAAAACTTGGCTATTTAATGGTTTGGATGTAACAGGGAATTGTTGGATCTGGGTTTTGCTTTGTTGGGATGGCATGGTGTGTGAAAAAAAGGGGTCCGGTTTTCACTGCAGCATTCAGTCCTCTTGTTCAGATAATAGCAGCTGTATTTGACATTCCAATTTTGCATGAACCATTACATATCGGAAGGTACTTAATCTCTTTCTCATCCTAGACTAGTAATTGATAAATCCATGAAATCGTTGGTTATGATCATTTGTTCGCTGATGGTAAACAGTATAGTGGGATCAACTATTGTGGTTGCGGGACTGTACATGCTCCTATGGGGGAAGAACAAAGAATTGCAAGACCAGGAAAACGAAAAGGTCAAGGTTCAAGATCTTGAATCTACAGTAGTTTGTGATTCTAGTGATCCAAAAATGCTAGAACGTTAGGTAATTATACCTCTAGGTTGTTAGTGTATTAAAAACTTGTTTAGTAGTGTCAAACAAGTAAGATTGCATATTCAAATAAATCCATATTACAGACTTTTATTTGTGGAAAAAGAACTTGATGTAATTAGTGGTTTGTGAATTCCACAGCCTCATCATCATAACCATCGTCTGAAAAAAGTCATCTTTGCATTTAATTTTAGAGTTTCATGAAAGGATTTGCTGTTTCAAAGGTTCTAGGCAAAAGGAATTTTAAGATCAATATGAAAAATCCAACAAACGGGTCGCTAATTAGTTGCTACAGACCATTTGTTATCTTGGGTGATGGCCAATTTGTCAAAACATTGAGATGAAGAGTCGAAAACTTGAATTAAACGAAAATTTTTACCAATAGTTATTGGTTTAATTGCTAATGTGGGGCTAGTCCACTTGGTAAAAGTTTTGTCTTTTAAAAAGAATATCTGGGTTAAAACCCAAACAATGATGTAATTTGGTGTAATATAGGAGTAGAATTACTTTGTCGTTCAAAAAAAGTTACAAGCTTAATTGGATTGCATCGAACTAATAAAAGAAATAATTACAAATGAAAACAAACTGCAAAAACCTTTTTAAAATTCTATTATTGCCATTTATATACAATTGTAACTATCAAGTCAACCAATTTGGTCTCTAATAGAAAAACAAAAAAGATATTTTGTTTCAATAGTAACTAACTTTATTAATAACCGCCTATGGTGTCAATAACTACTTTATACAACTAACATATTATAATTTTTTATCAGCATTACCTCTTCGCTAATAATAAGATCTCTTCTGCACTAACCATGCATTAACTTTCTGTTGATCACTTTCATATAAGTTCTAACTAAGTACAAGTTCCTACGGACTACATAAGTTCCCACCAAGCTACTTTACTATCGATAAACCATTGCTGCTAATAGTCATCGACACTAATCTTGAACTATATGTCGTTGACTTTAGCACTATATTTCAATAATTCTCACTTTAGTACAAAGTCAAATTATCTTGTTTAATAAAATATTCAGTGCATTCAAACAATATAGAAATTTAGGACCTGGTGATGCTTTTGTCAAACATAGTTGTAACATTCATATTGCTATAAACGTCATCAAACTCCACCATCTTTGAGTTGATGACACCGTTGATGAGATGCAACCTTACATTAGTATGTTTGGTCATCTTATGCTTCATTTGGTTCAATGATAAATGTATTGCACTTTGTTATTACACAAGAGCACAAAATCCTTGTTCTTGACCCCATGTTCACTCAAATACAGGCCCGTGAGCCATATAACATCCTTTACTACTTCATTCATTGCTACATACTATGATACTAGGTTTTAGTACTTTAAACAATGCTACTTATAACATGGTCTTATTTTCTAGTTTGTTCATTTTCTTGGTAAATTTGAATAATTTCAGTTTACAATAAATACCGCTAAGCATACAATAAATAGAATTATCGGTTTGACCTGCACAACATACAATAGTTCCATACAATAGTTTTGGCTCAACCTAGTTCCACGCTGGCTAAGCCTACAAACGATAGAAGTATAGTACAGGCTCAACCGATAAAAATCGGCTAAAAAAGAACTGCAATATTATCTAAGCCTGCAATTCTCATGGGATTTATCACTTGAATTAGTGTAAGCTGACATGTAGTATAGACTGACTACAGGCTAAGTCAACCTATAACTTGAGGCGTGTCCTTCCCCCTTTCCATCCACGTGGTGGACTTTGTGAACTTCAATGCCACACAAGCTAGATAAGCCTTTAACCTACTTAACCGGCAAGTCAAGAAAGGTCTTTTATTGGCTACATTGGTTAATATCCAAGAGACGCATAGACTGAAAATTGATGTTCAATTTGAAAATTTTTGATTAGCTTTTTTCATTTTAGTAATTTTCCTGAAAAATAATCCTAATGGAAGATGACATATATAAATATACTTACACAGTTACAAAGTAACAATATGATACTTAATGTCTACAATTAGTAATAACTTAAAATCCATATTGAACATAGTTTATCCATATAATACAAGTTACTATGCAATGAAAGTTTGGTATTTGATTGAGCATACTTTATTCACGTAATACAAGTTACTATGCAATGAAAGTTTGGTATTTTGCTTAAACTTTAGGTCCTTAATTAAAACAAAGTTTTATCTATTTGTTTTATTACACAATCATATTTTATTTTCTCTTATATTTTCTAAAGTTTAACTATTTTGAATATAATATTACGATTTGCTTATTTTATATACGTTACAGTTTAAATTTTATTTAAAATGAAGTTGTGGATCATAATATATATATAAGCTATTAAAGTTGGTTTAAGTTTTGATTTTTTACAGTTTCGTTTCCTTTTCTTCCTACACCTTCAAACTATGAGATTTTATAAAATTCAAATTTACACATACTTATTTTTATTAATGTTTTATTTTTTTTGTGAGGTATACTTATTTTTTATTCTTGTTCTGTTGTGAATGTATTGACGGCTTCATTTGTTTACATAAAGTTTCGATGGTCTCGCAGCAACAAAAGAGTTTGCGATGGTCTTGTTGTTTATATATAATTTATAATAGTATTAACAATTTTCATGTTTCATTTTTCTTATATAAAGTCATGTGTGTTAGACGCTCTATTCAACATATGGTTAATTCTTAGGGACTTTTTGACGTTATTTTTTTTCACAATTTTACGTCTTCACTGTAATGCGGGTTTTGTCCTTTTTAAATGTTTTGAAGGTTATCAACAATATTGTTTAGGTTTCGTTTTTCTTAAATAAAGTTAAATATGTTATCAATATTTCCTTCAAAGCACAAGTTCACAACAACACCACGATGTTAGTTCTTTTTCTTGGTTTTATGCTATGTCCAACACGAAAATCTTAAAAAATAACTAACAGGTAAAGAATATTTATGTTTTATTAAAAATAATTGTAATCTGAGTTATCACCACAAATGAAAACGGCACAATTTGTGAATGGATATAGGATGTAATCTCCACTCTCAAAGTTGATTGTTATCTAGTGATCACCAAAAAACAAAGCTTAGACTAAACTTTACACACAAGATCCTAATGACATATCGTTTTTTAATTAGTCTCATAATTTTACTCCTCATTTAGTTTCGATCTCGAAACAGCAGATCCAAACCTTGCAAACAGTTTCTAGAAGTTTGATTAAGAAATATTCTATGTTTACCTATACACCAACCATGAGATCCTTTTAAGGTATTTATTTATTTATTTACTTCTTTAACTTTGGCAACTTTTGCCGACCTGGTTTCCAGGCAAGAATCGAAATCTTTTAGGTAATGACATGTATGTTGACTACGTGGCATCAAGATCTGCAAACTACGTCTACCGATGCCTTCAAGAATCAAGATGTTAGAAAGTTAGAAACGCAAATTTGAGTTTTTTTTTCTTTAAAACTTATTTATCAAAATAGTATAATTTGAAAAATATTTATTGAAATAGTGTTTTTAACGTTTTTTAACCACTCCTACTCATTAAATACTTTTCAAAGATTTTTATATTCTTTAACATATGATTTCTTTAGATTTTTAAAATTGTTATATAAATATTTTTTAATGTTTCTAAAAATACCATTTAATTTCTTTTGACATGTTTCGTAAACACAATTTTTCCGAATTTGTAATCATGCTGATAAAAAAGAAACATTTTTAGTTTCTGTAAATTTTTTTCTTAAAAAGCTTTGAAATAAAATGTTATATATACACACACACGGTCTGTCCGATTTATACGGTTTAGTCTGAACTGTCAAGTTTTAAATTGGCTAAACCAATAAAATTTGTTCGGTCTGATCCATTTAAAACGGTCAATGATAACCCCTAAATCAATAATTTAACAATTTTTATCGTGATATTTTAGAAATATTTAGATGAAAAATGTTTTTACAAAAGTTCAATACAACAATATTCTTTATTTGGTTTATTGTACTTCCGAAAGCACATGGAAGATTTTTTTGGGTTTTGTAAGTCTTTTTTAGATACCGTCTACTTAAGTTGATTTTGGTGTTATCTTAGAAGCACTTGGATTGTGATGATCTAACGAGGTATACTTCATTGATTCCAATGTTTCAATCATATTTGTTTTTTTAATTCTAATAGTATCTTATATGGTGAATAGTGAGAGTTTTTATAATTTTGATTAAATCTTTAAGCTTTAAGATGCTTAGACATTTGCAGGTATATATAAATATTTATTCTATTTGTATGTTTATTAGAATTTTTGCCATCAAAGGAGAAATTTGAGATCTTTTTGTTGCAGTGTTTAATGGTCAATCGATGATCAAGATACTAGAGAACAATTGTTTTTATGAATCAGGCATTTAAATTTTTCATTGATTCTTTGCATTATTTATAGACTGTTTTTTTTTAATTTTTTAAATTGTTAAAATGATAAATATTGTATTTTGCAGGACAAGAACCAAAATAGAAGTGTGAACCAAAATGAAAGTGTTGAAAGTGGTACCTGATATCATTGATATTGATATTGTTGTAATTTACATTATCCCTTTACAAAGATGCATTAGTTGTATACTGGTTTATGAAAACATTTTGACGTTTGTAAATTTATAAATACTTGTACTAGTGACATTTGAACAAGCTTTTGAATATTTGTAAATATTTGAATATTTTTTGTTTGGTTATTAAATTAAAAAAAACAAAGCAAAAAAAGAAACAAACAATATATAAAAAAAGATGTAAAAGAGAGTAAAAAATAGTTGTAAATATTATTCTTTAAGAGCGAATTGAAAAAGAAAAAAAAAAGTAAAAACACGTTGTAAAATGTATACAAATCTTCAAATAACACAATTAACTATATAATGACTTAATATCTCCTAACTTAACAAACATTAGTAAACGAGTTAGGGGCTGTTTGTTTTGGTCTGACCGGGCTGACCCGGTTGACTCGGTCAGCGGGTCAGCCCATTTGATACGCGATTGTAGCTGCTGACCGGGTCATAAATGTCTGACCCAAACTTTGAAAAACACATTGCTGACCCAGGCCACTCTCCCACTCCACCCGATCGGTCGCGCTCCTCCCCTCCCCTGCGCTCTCGTTCACGATCCTCCCCTCCCCCGCGCTCTCGGTCGGTCACCTCCCCTCCCCCTGAGCTCTCGGTCGGTCACCTCCCCTCCCCCTGAGCTCTCGGTCGGCCAACCTCCCCTCCCCTCGGTCGGCTTCATCCCCTCCCAACCGAGCCCTAACCGAGCCTCGCGCTCTCGATCGGCCCTAACCGAGCGGTGATCAAATTCGCGAGCCCTAACCTATGGTAATCATCATTCCTTTATGTAGATGTGTATGTATATGGGTATGTAGATGTGTATGTAGATGGGTATGTATATGTGTATGTATATGGGTATGTAGATGTGTATGTAGATGGGTATGTATATGTGTATGT
>BJCM01084951.1:0-12958 GCA_018326385.1 Flaveria bidentis
CCGGGTGCAGGGAGGTCGGGGCTGGTTTGTCAGCGTTGCTGGGACCATCATCAGGTTTTGTCATGGCGGCTGCGTAGGTTTTGTATGGGCTGCAGCGGGTGTAATAGGTTCTGCAGAAAAACCGGTGCCGAAGCAGAAGCCGGACGAACAGAAAAAAAGGAAAAGGGATCGGGACAGAAAAGGATTTCTCAGAACCGAGGCTCTGATACCATGAAAGTAATCATGGTATTGATAATTTCTCCATGCAAAATACAAAGACCTATGTCCCTTTATATAGGGAATAGAAACCCTATCTAAATAAGAAATTACAATCATACTAAAATTACAATACCAATCAATAATAAATGATAAATATAAACTCCTAATTATTGTGCATAATTATCGGCTAAGACTAAATAGCCCCACAGTTTTGGTAAAGATTTACCATTAATCGACCAAAAACAAGAATCTCATGCAACCAAAATGTCAAAGGGACAAGGGCATTGTCAAATATACAAACTTTTTGTACAATCACAAAAACTCAGCAGGTTGAATTCTCACTCTACTTGATTCAAGGAACTACTCTAACGACCTCAAACACCGTTCATCACCGCCTCTTGCCGCCAGCGGAAATACTCCAACAAAGGTTGAGCAACTGTTATTATGCCAAATGATGTGAAATCTTTACTTTTGAAATGCAAAATTAGACAGACTTGTTGCAGTGTTTTTCAAGCCTTTCCATTGTAACACTTTTTGGCCTCTCCAGTGGCAACCCAAGGGCTCTGTCCCATATGAGCTGTGAAACCATAGATCATCAAGACAATTATTAGAATATAAGGCGTGTTGTCGACAAATAATTATACTCAATGAGATTTGCACGACCATTTCCCGTTTAAAAATGGCAAACTGTTTGCATTGATTTTGGGCAACATAATAACATTTGGCCAAGTCAAAACACTTTTTGTAACCTATGTCCCAATTAGTACGATGCATTTTGAAGCAAAGGAATAATAGAGGTTTCCAAATGAACCAAAACCAAAGGTGGCGCTAGTGTGAGGCAAACCTGAGAGCAGATTCCAATGGCCCGAGATACACCGAAGAGAACCGTGTAATATCTGGAAGTAACAAATAGCAAACAAGTAAAAATAATTAGAAGAAAATATAAACAAAACTTGTTCAGCCGCTTTCATTTTGTGGATCTTACCTGCTTGAAGATAAATGAGATGGAACCCGTATAGTAAAGTTTTAAGATACAAATTTTAACTCAATTATTTTTAAATGACCTGACTTGGATTATGTTTTATGTGTAGTGGTTCAATTGGGTAGATTATGAAAAATAGCTAAAAATGAAACAACTGAAAGGGTCAAATGAAAGTAACATAAATAGAGAAGTAAATAATTATCGAAATATCATCTCTTTTATTATCATATTTGCACGATGATTGTTAACTAAAAAAAATAAATATCTGGGCAAAAAAGCTTCCTAACCGGGCTGGCCTGACACATTTCAACACATTAATTTCCCACCTGTAGTGAACTTAGAGATAACTGGAACAAGCCAATGCATACCTTGCTTCTGTTAAACCATAATAGTTAAGCAACACTCCACTGTGAGCATCAACATTTGGCCAAGGGTTTTTCACCTGCAAATACACAACTACAGATTTAGTTTACGTATTTATCTGAACCCTATCCATGTCCTTCGTGATACAGATATTTATCCCATAATGAATCAAATGCATGACTTGTAAATAAGGCACTGTCGGTACAAGTCTTTGGTCCTACTATGTGTTGCTAAAGATACAACTCCATATTTTGTTTTTGGTGATGGAAAAATTAAAATGATTTTGTATAAATTTTATAATTAAGGAAACTTAGATGTAAAAAAATAGTTGTATATGTGTGCTAATGACAAAGTTCTAATCTTCTTTTCTTTTCTGCCCACCTAAACCATAACTAAAAGATGGTGGGCCCAAATAATATTTCTTCATATTTAATAATGTTGGGTATCATATCTATAATTTTCTTGACACACCACTTAAATCAGTATAACTAAAAGATGTGAGCTCATGAGAACTTTTGTTGAATATTTACTAATGCTAGTTGTCATATCAATTACATTATTTTCATGAAACTTTAATTAAATTAATTGTATGTAAATCATTGATAGTGGTTTAAGAGGACTAACACTCTTTCTGTAGAACTGCTCTTCTCAATGCGCTCCTCTCATCTCCCAAACTAGCCATTTATGTCAGGTGATTTAATGGTGATTAGACACAAATGGCGTCCTTAATGACTTAGAGAGTATAAGCATATGAATTAGAAATCTTTTTGTTCAAGTACATATTTGAAAAGTATAAAAGGAGCATGTCAGCATGACCACTATCTTTATTTTAACTAATCATTCATTCTTAGGAGTTGTTTAAACCGGAAAACTAAATAAGGGCTTTAGCTTCTATTGGTAAAAACAAAAGTGGATAAAGACTAAGAAAACCTATTAATGTATTATTTTTCTTTGTTGTTGAGATAAAGAATTAATGAGCAAAAGAAAAGTATTCATGTAAATAGGAATCGAAAATATAGCAGTTACCTTTCCGAGTTCTGTTAGGATTGGGGGCACCACATCATAAAGTTTTGAAACCTAAAGAAAAGAATAAGTAGGGTCAACTATATTGATGGAACTTATAACTTGTTTCCTAGAATTTGGTTGACTTGGGTTATATTTTACTCGTAGCAGGCGGATCTGATGATAAATTTTGAAAATGTGTTTAAAAAAAGGGACGGATTAAATGGGTCAGAACCAAAGCTTTTATAACAGGCGGATCTGATGATAAATTTTGAAAACTTATAACTTGTTTCCTAATCACCTTATTTACAAAAAGTAGATTAGCTATTAGCAAAATGCAGATAGAAATAACAATAATAATATAGTTTTTAATCATATTTTCAACACATTATATATTTATATAGTCCAACAAAAGGGACAAAAAGAAGTTTGCAGCTCAACTAGTATGACCCAAGTCCCAACCCACTTTTACCCGTATTAACGATCAACCGCTCTGTAGTTCGACTTGTTACCCAGCCCATCCATTTTTCCACATAACAAGGTGCTAACCAGCTGAAATAGAGGATCATCAGGCAAATGCTTCAATGCAAACTCTCTTTGACACATGTATCTGGGATCCGTTTTTCTCAGAACTCCATGCCCAAATCCAGGAACGACCTGTTTTTCAGAATAACGGGTGAGAATTAATATCTGATGTTTTCAAGTTGGTTAAAAGATAACTATCAAATTTTATTTTTAGAATCCTAAAAGTAGTCATAAAGTAAAACACTTGTGAGGATGGGGTAAATATCTTAAGAATATGGAACAAGCAACATGATTGCTTCCCTTCTATTATATCTCTTTTTAGAGGAGACAAAATAGTAGATATTCCATCCGTCCCATGAAAACCACGATAATTTATTTAAAATTTAATAATAATAATAAGTGTATCATTAGTTACATAGCTAATTGTCTAAACCACCCTTTTAATTTTACCTTTCCACTGTTGAGGGTTTTCCAGACATAATCTTTCAACTGATCTTTGCTTATGTTCTCACCACATTCATTTACCACAGATTTAATCCAAAGCAGAACCTCCTGCACCACAAAACTTATTAGTTTCCTAAGCAGATACAAAAAAACCTTATTAGTTTCCTATGTAAAAAAGAGAATATAATAAGGGCACCTGATTAGCCAAACCATGGAGAGGTCCAGCTAGACCATTTAATGCTGCAGCAAATGAGAGATATGGATCAGACAAGGCACTAGCAACCTGCAATAATCATTACTCTCAGTCAGACACAAATATACAATACATATAATATATACTATAACTATATCAAATTGAGAAATAAAATGGTAAAAAATTTGAAATGGCCACAAACATCAGACTATATGATTGATGATGGGATTTATACTTCTCAAGCTAATTATATGAACACTTACAAGATGACCTGTATGAGCACTGACATTTCCTCCTTCATGATCACTGCGACAAATTAAATATTATTCGATAATATAAACATTGTATTAATAAATCACAATCTGGGTGTATAAATTTAAAAGTGTACCTGTGGATAGTGACATAAAGCCTCATAAGCTCTTGCATTTCAGGACTATCAAATCCAAGCATGTGAGCAAAATTCCCACCATAATCTAATGAGTCATTTGCAGGGACAATTTCTCCATTTTTATAAATCCTACGGTAAATATATGCAGCAACAGCTGGCACTTGAGCAATCAACGAAAGAGAGTCTTCAAATGTTGGCTCCCAATATCTTCAAACATAATAATAATTAATAAGCATATATATATATATCAGTTTGCATAAGATAACAAAATGGTTGTTTCTATGTAGTCAAAGCTCTCAAGAAACGTGCCTAGGTGCTCAGAAGAGGCAAGGCTAAAACTAGGCACCTCAGGCATACACAAGGCGCTGCCCTTCCTTCAGGGGCAAGCAAGGCGATAGCTTGGTTTGGTTCAGACACAAAAACCGGACTGCACCAGCCTTAACTGCAAGAACCAATTAGAACCAGCCCTGGTTTTCTTAGCCACAGGCCAAGCACAGGCTTATGGTTCCTTCTTCAGAACCTGCATTGCCTCCCCTTTATAGCCATCTCCCATGCAAACTTTCTTTATGTGAAGCAATGAGGGATGAAAATCACCAAATTTCTTTTTTATGGGCTCTGATTTTAAATTAAACAAAGTCAGTTTATATATAGTTACAAATTTAATTATAAATTACTTATATATTTATCCTTACTTTAATTTTTATACTTAAGAGTTATTCCATCAATAATTGACTAAATATGAGAATTGTACTATTTTTTCTAATTATATTAGGCTGTCTATATTATAATTTTGGAATGGTATGATTTTCTATGCCAATTATATATATTCTGTTTCTTATGATTGCACTTCTTTTTCTCCCTGGTATGCACTTTTTTGTGCCTTACGCCTAAGCGAGCCCCTGGCACCTTGAGTGTGCCTTGCAACTTTGACTAGCTAGGTTTGTTTATAAGAAATATATAAAACAGAAGATACACTTACTTGGATTTATGGATTCCATTCTCGTATGCTTTTGAGAATTCACTTTGTACCTGTGATGAAAAGGACTCAAGTTATTATTTTGGTGTTAAACTCTTAATTGGGTCAAACATAATCCAAAACCACCCTTTAAAGGTAAATGGGTCAAACAATCACAGTTATAATTACCTGTAGAGCCATAACACCAGTTGTAAATTGAGTCATCGGATGAGCTGTTATAGGTAAAGCATCAATTGCTTTATACACATGATCTATAACAATAAACGGGATTCGTCAATAAATAAATTGTTTCCCTTATATTGTTAGTTTAAAATGGAAATTATAGTATGAGACCTGGGATAGTGGCACGACTACGTAATTCTGAAGATAAGGCATCCACTTGTTCTTTAGAGGGCACCTTTATGAAGCAAAATAAGAGAAAAAAACAAGGTCAACACAAATATAATGTTGACCAATTATATCAGATGCCAAAGTAAACAATTGAAACTAAAATTTAACAAAATCATGCACATTTACAGTTTACCTTTCCAGTCAAAAGCAGCCAAAGAAGACCCTCAGGTAACGGCTCTCCACCAGGCTTTACAGCTGGCAGTACCTTCTGGCATTCTGGAATAGAGAGACCCCGAAAGCGAATTCCCTGAATAATTAAAACAAAAGGATAGGTTATAATATAATTCCACCAATTTATTTTTTTGTGTAATATACAAATACGAATATTATCAACAGTTGTAGCGCCAAATCCATAAAAGTAGATAAAGATATATTGACAGGCGGCTAGTGAATATACCTCATCGGGGTCAAGTAAGGATGTTTCCCACAGCAGACCTGTCATTCCTCTCATCCCACCAAGTACCTTTTGAATTGGTAAAACACAACGTTAGAATTTAGATATTCAGATATTAAATTGGTTTAATAAATAGATGGTGGGAGTTTAAAGTAACTTTCACATGGGAAAAGAATAGATTTTGAACATGTATAATCAATCATATATACCATACACACACATACTAGAACACCCAAATTGCCTAACTTGCTAGAGTAGTAGACCTGAAAATTGATGGTAAAACCAAAAGTAAAAAAAATACAAATTCGATTTACCATATCAACAGTAATGTTACCCAATTGCACTTTTCCATATTCTGATTTGATCTTTTTCAGGCGTTCCTGCACAATAAATGAATGATCAATAATTTTGCAACATGCCTAACTTTTTATAGCTACAAGTAATCCACCAATGTTAAGAATGCACCTGCTGTTCTGGAATTAGTTCCTTAAGGTGTGACCGGATATCCTACATGAAAGAGAGATAAATAATCGCATATCCAAGATCATGTATATATGCTGCATTTATATATACACATTCTAGTGGGGCTAACTAATTTGTGTGTTGCCAATCAAAGAGTCACTCCTTTTGGTAACCTCGCAATCCGAGTTTACATTTTTACACATTAGCAAACACTAAATGAATAAGCAATTTAAAAGTTTACTTTTTCTTGTTTGTCCTTAGGCCCTTTAGACACTTGATCAATAGTGAAAATTTGTTATTAAACAAAATGACAAGTCTGATGTTGTCCGATTTGGATGTGACTCTGAGAGGATTATTATACTGTACTATATAACCAGCAATCTGAATAGTCAACCATAAAATCGGCACAAGTATAATGAACTAATTTAAAAACTTTACACGTAAATTCATATAAGTTTTTAACTTGAAGCAAAATATGAACTATGGAAACTCACAAGGTCAGAGGAGGTCTGGATTTGAAGCCACCTTACTGAATTGGTCAGACTATGCTGTTGAACCTGTCAAATAACACAACTGTTGGTTCTATGTGGTATCGAAAATAAAAAGAAAGCTAACTAAGTTTGAACACCAATATACTGATTGCTGCTTGCTAAAGGCGATTCCTGCATCAACCTTATAAGTAATTGTGGATTTATTAGTTTTACATTAATCTGAATTTTGAACAACAAATCACATTTCATGTATGAGAAACTAGACTCCCAATTTCCAAAATAGAACTGCAAATTTACAGCAAAAATCAAATGGCTGATTTCCTGATAACAAATGCCCCAGTTTTGAACATTTCAACTACTATTAGTCTATTACATTACTCATAAAGTAAATCATAATCTGAATCAAATTTGTAACCTAAAACTATTGTGTTGAGACTTGAGATTACGTATAAAATGTAATATAGTCGTATAGACATTCATTTTTAAGTAAAAAACCAACTTACAGCACGATTTCTTAGCTTAGAAAGCAGTGAAACACTCCTGTAAAACACCATCGCTAACGATCAAATACACTGCGTAAATTGCACGAACAATTTCGTCAAAAAGGAGCAATATAAAGACCTAACAATTCAAATCAAACATAAACAAATCAATTTTCATTGCGTTAGTTCTAGCAATAACAAATTACAGATAAGAAAATAGATCGTTGAAACTGATTGAATCGTACCTTCGATTTCGAACGAACAAGAGGTGGAAGCTGCGAAATTACGCTGTAGTTGACAGAATAATGGTGTATATTTTTATATCGAAAAGAAAATAAAAATTTTATATATAATAGTAGATATTTATTGTTGCATCTAATTTATTTATTATCTGTCTTTTTATACATACGTATAAATACATGAAATTTGTAAAGATTAGAGTGTATCTCAATAGCAAATATGAATATTTGTATAACTCAATCCATAATAATAAGTTGAAGTTACAGAAGCTATATTGAACAAAAAGAAAAGCATTAAAACATTGATAAAAATAAATATGTTAATTCTTACACGTTGTTGTTGGGGTCTTGATAATATTCAAATATAAACTTTAGAAAATGAAGTCGTAAGTAAACCGATTAGTTGCGTCAATAAAAAATAAATACGCCACGACTAGAAATTCGTAAAAAAACATAAAAGAATATTATTTAAATTAAAATCAAGGAGAATAAATTTATAAACATTTCTGAAAACAGTAAGAAAAAAAATCAAAAATACATTAAAATGCAAATAACTTTAAAGAAGCAACCCTCCAACTAACATCGGTTCAGCCTCACCAACCAAAGTATCAATCCAGGCCGCTAATGTTGATGGACTAGCAATAACAGTTAAAACATCTTTAAGTATCAATTAGGGTAAAACTAGAGCATAGCTTAAAAATCTTCAAAATGAGTATTAGTTGTTAAACCAAGAACAGACCTTAAAGCAACTGGTAAAGTCGTAAAGTTGTTTTGAGGTCTTAAAGTAATGGGTTATAGCCGACGAAAACATTCTACTACACAAAAGTACAAGGTAAAAACATGCACATCAGATCGTTTCACAATCCAATCACTTTCTAGAGTCAACGTAAAACGATTGCTGAGTTAAACACCAATATACATTCTTATATTTATCCATATAATTACACTAAAAATCATTAAATTTTATCTTTTTTTCAATTAAATAATACCTTTTATACCCTTATTATTACTTTTTTATCTCTCATCCACTCAAAACCATTTTAAAAAAATATTAAGAATTTCATAAAAATTGAATAGTGATTCTTCAAATATACCAATTCACAACAATATTTTTTTTATTTCACTCACAATCACTCAAACTATTTCATATAATATATCAACCATACTGATTTTAAAAAGATTTCTCGGTGAATGTTTTTTTTTAAATAATAAATAAATAAATAATGGTTAGTTTGAATGTACGTCCGTTCCCTACACCTTTGCGAAATCACACACACACACGTCAAATCTTACTCTAAATCGATGAAATGGCCTTTGGAACACTCACAGGCTCACTAGTTGTAGCTGTATTTTTTTATACCAAAATTGGCTTATGCACAGACGTGTAGATGAATGCCACCGTCCTAAACGCCAAATTCTCTCTCTTTCACTACTTTTCTCTTGCATATACTCGTTTCAATCACCAAATATCTAGGGTTCATAATCCAATTTTCAGTCTTCATCGTTGATTTCTGATTAACAGACCATGCGGCCCTATATATGCGGAGCTTCCAACTGGCATATCGGTTCCAGAAGATTTACTTCGGTTCGTATCTTTGTTATTTTACGCAAAACTTGTTTGTTCGTTTCTGATTTGATGTTTTGTTCTGTTGAATTTTGGTCTGTGTATGATGATTGGTCGTTAATGGCGTAAATCATTCGCTTTAGGGTTTAGATTTCAGAAATTGGGGGATTTCGTTGTTTTCCCGATTGAGAACAGAACTTGAGTTTTGAGATGAAATATTAGACTCAGGCTTATTCAACTGAATTTCGGATGTAATAGTTCTGATGTACGAAGTTTTGAGACGAAACATTAGAATCAGGCTTGTTCTGCTAGGGAGTATTTTGGTAGTACTTCTAGTAGTTTGCTCTTCTTAAAGCAAGATTTATGATTATGATTGAACATTCGTAAATTGGCGAAAGAGTCAAATGAGATTTTTTTTCTTTTGGATTATATGAGACTGTTTTTGGTGTCCAGCAGTTTGTAAAGTGCTTCAAAGTTCATAGTTTAGGTTCCAATATTTCAGGGGCATAAATTCTTGTTTTTGATAGCCAAGTATACGCTCTAATCTGAGTTCAAAAATTTACATTGATACTGAAATTGGTGATGCTTGATGTGAAACTTACAGTTATACTTTATCCTTGTTGCTGATTTTTCAAGTTTCTTTTATTTATCATAAATTAGAAAGTGTGATGGAGACACGGAAGTGCTAGGTGCTCCGCAACACCACCATATGCGTCTATAAAGAATGATATAATATGTTAAGAGACGAGTAGGACAATTTTATATAATCTTTACCTTGTTTATATGATAGATATGCTATAGATCAATTCCAAGAAAGTACAGTTGATTCTTTTACATTTGACAAAACAGGTCAAATCTAGACTGAAATCCCACTTTCAGTTTGGAATTTATCATAGCCAGCTTGTAACGACTAATCATGTTGAAGATTCATGCTCAAAGGGGTATGCAATTATGCCTGAAAAAATCCAAGAAGACATAGTGAAAGATGATCATGTTTCTAATATGTTGGTTGATTCGTTTGGAAGATTACACACTTACTTAAGAGTATCCTTAACAGAGCGTTGCAATTTACGTTGCCAATATTGTATGCCAGCAGAAGGTGTGGAGCTGACACCTGGCCCCTTAGTTATGTCACAAAACGAGATTATACGTATAGCAAATTTATTTGTAAGTTCTGGAGTGAATAAAATTCGGTTGACTGGTGGGGAGCCTAGCATTAGGAAGGATATTGAAGAGATATGCTCACAACTATCTAATTTGAAAGGACTGAAAACTCTCGCCATGACTACAAATGGGCTTGCTTTAGCAAGAAAGCTTCCAAAATTGAAAAATAGTGGACTTAATTTGCTTAATATCAGCTTAGACACACTTGTTCCTGCAAAATTTGAATTCATGACTAGACGGAAAGGTCATGAGAGGGTAATGGAGTCGATCTACACCGCAGTAGACCTTGGATACAACCCTGTTAAGGTAATTGTATTTGCCGAGGTCTCTTTCTTCTTCTATTTCATATTCTTTTTAACGTGCAGGTTGGGTGGGTTGTGGTGCAATGGGTCAAAACAGGTGAATGTTTGTATGGGTCGATACCACACATGTTGGTTGATCTGATGCTCTTTGTCCTAAACTTAATAACCAACTAGCTAGTCAAATATGATTGCATCTTATGTTATTTCAACAATTATCTACTCCTTTGGATAAAAATATTTTGGGAGGCTTTACATACTATACATTCACCTTGGGCAACTAAAGTTTCATCCTGTTTGACCCATTCTATATTTTAGCTAATTTTTAATTACCTTGCTGGCTTGTTAGAGATAAACATAACTGGAATTTCTCATTAGTAGTTTGAAATTGCCACCTCGAGTTTTAGCCTTTGGATAGCCTTTTTTATGCATGTGTAACATACTCTTTCTCCTTTTTCTTTATCAGGTGAACTGTGTTGTAATGCGTGGATTCAATGATGATGAAATTTGTGATTTTGTAGAGTTAACAAAGGATAAACTAATAAATGTACGTTTCATTGAGTTCATGCCATTTGATGGTAATGTTTGGAATGTGAAGAAACTTGTACCCTATGCTGAGATGCTGGACATAGTGGTAAGGTACAACTCTGGCAGCTAATCCCACTATGCTTCTTGTTTCTGTTTCTTATAATTTCTCACTAAATATCAGTGAAACAGGGTAAACAGTTTACAGGACTTCAGAGAATTCAAGATCACCCAACGGAGACTGCCAAAAATTTTACAATAGATGGGCATCAGGGCACAGTTTCGTTTATCACATCAATGACAAATCACTTCTGCAGTGGGTGCAACAGATTGCGACTTTTAGCTGATGGAAACCTAAAAGTATGCTTGTTTGGTCCATCAGAGGTAATTTTTTTAAACAAAAAATAGGCTTCTCCTTCAACAATTTCTATTATATATATGGAACCTCTTGTATAAGCTTTTAACATTTTTTTTCTTTCATATTTCCAGGTTAGTTTAAGGGATCCTATTCGTGAGGGTGCTGATGATAATGAGCTGCGACAAATTATTGGGGCCGCGGTATGTTATATCATCAATCATGTACTATATATAAAGAATTAACATATATATAAGAATTTGCTCTTACGTCTTGACTTTATGTTAGCATATAGTTTTTCTTTTTTGAATCTTGATGATGTAAATAATCAGGTTTTTCTTTGTGACTGGATTGCAATTAATTCAATATTGATGTTTGTTGGTGATGCTTGTTGTTACAGGTGAAAAGAAAGAAAGCCTCTCATGCCGGAATGTTTGATATCGCCAAGACGCCAAATAGACCAATGATACATATTGGTGGTTGACTTT
Source organism: Flaveria bidentis (assembly GCA_018326385.1). Classification (NCBI taxonomy): domain Eukaryota; kingdom Viridiplantae; phylum Streptophyta; class Magnoliopsida; order Asterales; family Asteraceae; genus Flaveria; species Flaveria bidentis. Next base: position 11,925 of record BJCM01084951.1, read on the forward strand.
CCTTTTCCCTTTCCTGTAAGTTTCTTATTCAAATAACTAGTATATTCTACAAAAAACTGTTATTATCAATGGAAGTTTGCATAGCAAGATAAAGTTGAAGTTAAAGTTAATTCTTTGGCATTAACTTAATGATTTCGAGCTGTATTTAGTACTCAGACTAAGAATGGTCCGATTCAGTTGTATTTTTTGAACAAGTCAGATCAAAAGTCACCCAATGTGTATTTTTAACGAATAAAACTTTGTAAATCATTTTATCTGAAAATTAAATGATTACTGAAATGGTATAACGTTGTATACAAATTTTTACATAATTATGTTTTAGGTTGACCCGATATATGCAAAAAATCACTCGTCTAATATTTTACTTTTCTCACATTGTTTACCCTGATAAGGTCTAGGTAAAGTGGTAAACCCTTTTTCCAGCTGTGAAGTGCCCAATTCTAGCACAGGTCTATCGATGACTTTGGATTTAAATATTGCTAAAAAAAGGAAATGATGCGTCTGCTTTATGCGTCTGCTTTATGCGCTAAAACTTATATGATTACGAGTCTAATGGAGATGAATAACTTCTTTTCAGGTTCTTCAGGGTACTTTAGCGTTCGGACATACACACAAGTATAGATCGCATAGTCGGGGCTGTGCTGGCCTTGGTATTATAATTTTGAAGAAAGCTTGTTAATGTGTATGCATATTTTCATCGTGTCCACTAATAGTCATGTTTGTATTGATATTACTACCTAAAATACGCATTTGTGATTCAAGTACTACTTTTTTGTACTCTATATGGCGGGCACGGGCACAAGCACAAGCACAGGCAAAGGCACAACGTGGTTGTCTTAGGTAAGTGTGTGTAACAAAGCATGGTTGCAAAATGTGCTACTTCGTGTTTGGTTTTGTGCCGATGGTAGTTAGTTTACATGCTTGTGAGATGTGAAAAAGATCGGTAGCGGAGCTTGAACATCTCCGTAAGGGGGTGGGGGCGAACTCGATATTTATATAAAAATTTACACCATCGTGCAAAAAATTTACATTAA
>BJCM01084952.1:0-11464 GCA_018326385.1 Flaveria bidentis
GTCCAAAAGCAGTTGGTCCAAAGGCATTTGGACTATTAATAGAATTGGCTGGCCCAGATCCAAGTATACCAGGCCCAAAACCAAAACTAGGGGAATAATTTGTGGTGTAGGGCATTCCTTGAACATCAACAATGTGAGCAGCAAAAGAGCCCACCCAAGGACCACCGCAAACCATCGCGACCGCGACCACCACCTCGAAAGCGAAAATTGCTGCTACGACCGCCATTCGAACTACCACCAGCATGAGTTCCACTTCGACCAGCGGGCGATGTATACCAAAAATAACAATTGGAAGCCTTGTGTCCAGATTTGGCACAAATCTGGCAAATCACAACTCGAGAACCATCAGAATGGGGCGGATTTGATGTAGAAGCAACCATAGCAGCAAGCGGAGGAGGAATCGGAGGCTGCCTTTGTTTCAGACGGGCCTCATAAGTGAGTAATCGCGACCGTAGCTGTGAAAAGGTGAGAGTCTTATCTTGATTTTCAACATCCATCACAAATTTTTCGTATTCAAGACTCAAACCTTAAAGAACTTGTAGAACAAGAAGTTCATCGGAGATTGGATCTCCAATTGCATTCAGAGAATCAACAATTTCTTTTGCTTCGTTCAGAAATTCAACAATAGATTTGGTGTTTTGTTTCCAAAGATGAATCTGAGTTCTTAATTGTGACTGTTTTGCAAAAATGATTTGAACAAATGAATCTTCAATTGACTTCCAGAGAGAAGCAGCAGAGGTTGAATTTCGAGCTAAGTGCATAATTGATGGTGAAAGAGTTGCTGTAATCAACGCTTGAACATAGCCATCACATTTCTCCCATGAATCTCTTTCATTTGAACCAGATTCTGGTACTTGAACATCGGTTTTCAAAAGTTTTAACAACCCTAATGTCTTCAAAACAGTGGTAATTTGATGTTTCCAATTGAGATAGTTACTATCATCAAGTTTGATAGAAAGAAAATGTTTGGCAAAGTATTGGTTAGATTTGATGAATTGTTTGTAGGCGTAAAGGAGAAAGAGGATGGAGAAGAAGTCATGACGAAGATAGCGAAAGGTCTCCGGAAAAGGTCGCCGGAGAAAGATTACCGGTGGAAGTTGCCGGAATAAGCTCTGATACCATAAACAAAGGTATAAACTTGTAATATTCTCCATCATTTTATTAGATTTTTTTGTGTATACAAATGAGAGAGATCCATCTAGTTTTTATACTAGTTCTAAGAAGAATCTTGAACTAGAAACTAACATCAACAAACTCAAACTACTTTGAACTAACTCAACAACCATAACTAACTAATCTCTCAAAATATCTGTAATAGTTTTCAACACAACCACCGGAATGAACATAAAGTTAGATTTATTAGTGGAAGAATGCTCACTTTAAGTAAGCAAGGAGAACGATTTTTAGATGAATGGAGCCTTAAATATTTGGAAACACCTCAGAACACCGTGCTTTCTCCTTGGATGTCTTGTGTCACTTGAAAAACTTGAAAATAGAATATGTGTGTCGTTTTTAAGCCGGTATCAAGAAGGAGAAGAGAAGAGATAGAGAGTTTTTATGGTGAATTTTCACATGGTTTAAATTTGATTATATAGTCAAAGTTTGTGAATGTTTAGTGGATGATTAGCAATGGGCAATGGATATTTGAAGACCATATGTGATGAGATCAGTAAGGTTATCGGCTCACTAGAATTCAAAACTCAAATTTGCAATCCCATGTGGAGAAGTGGAACAGATGTGAGACATTAGCAGTGACTCGGTGAGAGTGGACAGTATCCCATAACCGGCTAATCCTCGGGCGCTCATCATCAATTCTGCGGCGAGCCGTTAATGCGGTGACTCGCATTGGAACTTGGAAAGGCCGAAAAACAATTAGTTTTGAATCATATTGGAGCGGCTACTCAAGGGCAACAAGGTCTGAAGAGTGATGGTGATTAAGTGAAGAAAGCAAATCTGGGCTGTGTTTTGTCATGGACTCACGGAGCAATATAAATTTTTTTCTTTGAAAAAATGGTGCTTTTAGTTTTTGGGTTTGGGGCCTAAAGCTCAATGCACCATCACTATCTATTACAATAGGCTGGCTCTGGATGTGATGATTAATGGAAGTTATATGGTTAAATTTGATGGGGTTAAATAAACGACATCTTCTAATTTTTAGTGTTCGTCAATTCTTTTAATCCTACCCGTTAAATAATATTTTGTAAGATATCACATGCATGTATCCATATAATTGTTTACTAGATTATAAATGTTAGACTGGTATGAACCAGAACTTCTTCAAATCAATAGTTGATAGAAGTAGAATCTCCATTAACTATAAGATTAAAAAATAATGACAAATACTTGAAATAAAGAACAACAATTAAAATTCTTTCAAAGTATTCTTCACTTGGTTATATTGCAATTATTAGAACAGTAAATCTTAATTGAGCAAAATGGTTAAAACAACTGAACTCAAAACTATATAAATGTAAGGTATTTATACTATAAAATACAAACACTAGAATCAATCATCATCGTCTATTCGAGGCTTAGGATCAATGACAAGCTGTAACCATTGGTCTACACATTATGACATACCAAGAATGTGTAATACTATTAGATATAAAGATTTGTACGAAACAACAAGAGGTTAGCATTACCGATTGCGAATCTTTAGTAGTTTCAAAGTCATGGCTACATCACTACTTTTTAGCATTGATCTTTCTGTCTATAGAAAACTACTTATCTGTAGACATAGACTGTTGTTCAGCAGATTCAGTGCTGATACCGGTGTTGCAAAACTCGGACTAGGCGGTCGAGTACTCGGCAAGGTTTCTAAGGTGATTTTTATCAACTCAGTCAATATTACATGGAATTGGTCAAACTTGGTACAACTCGACCCAACTTGGTCCAACTCGGCCTATATATTCGGCCAACTCGAATTTTCGCTTTGTTTTCTTAATTTTCACTGTTTTCAATGATTTTTGTTGCATTTTTTGTTTTTCATAGAGATACCTTCAAAGATGAGAATTAAATGATTAATGCTTCTGTAATATTAAAGAATACAATTAACTTTTTGAAATAATCTAGTATGTGAACATGGTTATATTAATATTCATATTTTTTATATAATTATTAGTAAGCTTATGATATTCGAGATATTTATGATTTCTCGAAAATTAGTTTCTTTATAAATTTCCACATTTGAGTACTCTCCGATTACTTCTCGTCCACATCAAGTACTCACATCTTCATTGTCGACCGACCTGGAAGCGCCTAGCAAGTTCTGCAATCATGGCTAATACACAAACTTAGCAAATAGAGTCTTTGACAAGAGACTTTAGTAGCATGCTAGACTTGTTAAGCATGACATGGTTTTGGTGTGTTATTTAATTGGTTTAAGAAGCTTTCATATCTTAACAATTAATATATTAAAACGTGTTACACCAATAAATTATGAACATGCATATTAAAAATGCAAATAAATTTCAAGTGCATACTAATATGCATTTTATGATATTCCACGTAGTTACTTTGAAATATACTTAAAAGCATTTTATTAATTATCACCGACGTTTGTGTATGTTGCGTTAACTTGTATATGATCAAATAATTTCTAAAATCACCATGTTACATGATGAATAGACTTTGCTATGCATATAATGCCTTAATTAATTAAAATTAACTTTAATACCTGATTTTTTTTCATGATACATGGTTGGGACACATGTATGGCTATTGACATGCTTCTGTTGGTTGTCATAGTAAAGTTTAAATTATACCCAAGTAAAAGATAAAGATTCTTATATAACAATAGAGACAATATTTCAATTGTATATGCATGGCAGATTCTTATAATAACAATAGAGACAATATTTTGAATGTATATACATGGTAGATTATACTATGACATAAAAGGTTTGGGAACTAGTGTGATTCAGGATAGAAAATGTTTAGGACATGTTAAGTAGGTAATTAGTTAATTATACCCGGCTATTGTCATAAAAAAACTTACATTACTTATCATGATCTTAACTTCAACCTTGAACGACAACATGGTGTTCTAAACCTTATAGGAGGGAAGAACGGTAGGACAAAAAATAAGCGCGGTGATACAAGAGGTGGTACTAGAGTCTGATAATGTCTACATGAAGATCAATATGATGCTGATTATGATCTTACTATGGAACTTGTGTCAAGGCAAAAAAAGTAAAAAAGACCTATGGTTGTGGGTTTGAGTATCTAAACCTCAACTGAACCTGCATCACAACCTCAATCATAACCACAACCACAACAATTACTTCAACTATCATCCTCAACACCACAACAGACTCGACCAATGAGTTCTACTACTACATTCTCTACCGACCAATTCATACGCCTGATTTAAAGCCAAAGGCAAAAAAATCACCTAGTTCATAATAATTGGGTCATGTGGATGTTCCCCAACTACTGCAATGGGCATTTGAGTTGGAACAGAAGTTAGTTACAATGGACAAAAGGATTAAAGAGATAAGTAACGTGCAAATCATGTCAAATGAGCATATATAAATATTGGAAGACAATCTTAACTATTTGATTACTTTGTCGCATAATATGTAACAAAAGATGAACAATGATGATTGAAATAACAATAATGGAGGTTAATAATGATGTAGATGATGGAGGAAATGGAGGTAACAAAGGAAATGATCAGGGTGGAAATTGTGAAGGAGAAAAATATGGTGACGGGTGTACAGATGATAAAAATGATCATGCCATAATCTTGTTCCAAAGTAATCTTGATTTTTTTACAAATTTTCCAAGTATTATGCTAATTTAGGTTATTACTCAATTGCTAAGTTAGTGTGATTTTTTAGATTTTGGGCCTTTGATATATAGATGTGATAAGATTAACAATAGATATAGGTTAGTTCACTTAAGGATAATGTTCTTGTTAGAATTTAGAATGTTATTTTTTAGATTTAGGTTAGAATGTAATCTTTGGATATTTGGTGTACGTTGTACTACGTTGAAATATCTTAGGTTGTATGCAGCTTGTTAATCAAGACCTTATTCAGGTTATTACTCAATTGCTAATTTCTGTGAATTTTTAATTTATTTGGGCATTTGTTGTATAGATGTGTTAAAAATGACAAAAGATTTGGGTTTGTTCACTTAAAGATAATGTTGTTAGAATTTAGTACGATGTTCTTTAGATTTGGAACAAAATGTTATTATTTGGGCATTTGGTGTATAATGAACTATTTTAAAATATCTTAGGTTGTATGTAGCTTGATAACCAAGATATTATTTAGGTTATTACTCAATTTCTAATTTGTGTGAATTTTTAAATTATTTGGGCATTTGTTGTATAGATGTATTAAAAATGACAATAGATTTGGGTTTGTTCACCTAAAGAAAATGTTGTTAGAATTTAGAATGCTTTTCTTTAGGTTTGGAATAGAATGCAATAATTTGGGCATTTGGTGTATATATGTGACAATACATCATATTTATTACCCTAAAATGTAATTTACTTTAATCTTTATAGAATTTTATCCATTTATGTGCTTATTTATTATGCACAAGAATAAGAAATTACTAAAAAAGTGAAAAGAAGCATGACATTACTTGAACCAATTGCAATAATGTTGCAATTTGTTCAAATAATATCACGTTTTATTTTATTTTCTTTGTAGGTTTTAATTGTTATGCAGGTTTCATAACTTCATTCTGATCATCATGAGCTTAGAAATACACCCCTCAAATTAATTTAGTAATTAATTTTGGGTTGTCCCTGTTTTGGGATTGTTTTTTCTGAATACTTTATCTCATTTACGATGTAATGTGTATTACATGATTGTTTGTGTAAGAAAGATTTAGTTGTTAATTTCTCTTTGCTTCTTGGATATATATTTTTTATATATTTGGGAACTAAGAGGAAATGTTGTCGAATTTTTCTTAAACAAACAATAATGTAATTCATATTCATATATGAGATAATGTATTCAAAAAATGGGTATGAGATCCTACCCTTTGAATTCTCAATCTATTATCCTTTCTTGTTCATGTTTCATGGATAGTTCTTCATCTACTTAAATCCTAAATTATAATACAGTTTCATAATCATGTATATCAATAAAAGTTGGCTTCTTAATCTGAACCGTAGATCACATGAGTATCAGCAAGGACTCAACTCCTTAATCGAAATATGCAAAAAACTTACCAACTGTTATCACATATTTGATTTATGTGTATGTAACGTTAGAATATGGTATTATTAGGATGGATTAAAAGGATATATCATTTAGAAATATGGGGCATGTGCCGAGCGTACAAGGATTGAATCTATGAAAGTGAAAGTTTGATTTCTAAAGCTGTAGTTATAGATAATGTTGGGCCAATAAACGATAAGGCTGACATCATCAAAGATGTTATGGTAGAGAGTATTGGTGTCCATGATGATTTTGAGAATTTTTTTAGAGGAAGTTCAATCAGAATTATATCTTGGTTCTACTATGTTTTGTTCTCTTGACTTTTTAGCAAAGCTTATGCATATCAAGGTGAAGAATAAATGGACTAATTGCTTATTTGATTAGCTCCTTGAATTGTTGTAATCTTCACATCCTGAAGGTAATAAAATTCCCCCATCCTATTATGAAGCCAAAAAGACATTAAATAAGATTGGTTTCAGGTATGAGTCGATACATGTATGAAAACATGACTGTGCTCTCATCTGGGAAGAAATCCTTTTGTTAGAAATGTCTTGTTTATAATGAGAGTCAATGGGTCAATACAAATATAAAAGGCAAGAAGTTACATCACAAGGTGTAAAGATGGTTTCTTTTAACCCCAAGACTATGGCGTTTGTATTCTTCAAGGTATATGGCAAATATATGATTTAGCATAGTACTAGATGATCAAAAGAGGGTATGATGTGTCATACTGTTGATGGTTCCTCCCGTATAGATTTTGATATAATGTACCCTTCCTTCTCGAGGGAACCACAAAATATTCGCCTAGAGATTTCAACCGACGGTTAAATCAATTGGTAACATGAGTTCGGATCATTGCACGTGAGCGATTGTACTCACTACATAAAATCAGCCTCCATGACTATGCATGAAAAATTCCTCATTTATGTTGCCATTGTTGATACCTGGCCCTAAATCACCCGAGAAGGACATGGATGTGTTTCTTAGGCCATTGTTGGATGAGCTTAAGCAGTTGTGTGTGACCGGCGTATGTACCAAAAATGCTATGACATACACGTTCTTTATAATGGAGGCGATGTTAGTACGGACTTTAAATGACTTTCCAGTTCATAGTAGTCTATAAGGTTAGAGCGGGCATGGTTACAAAGCATGCCTGAATTGTAATGAATACACTCCCTCTATACATTTCACAAATAAAGCCATATATATTGGCCATTAGCAGTCCTTAGATGCTAACCATGAGTGTAGAACAAGTTTGGACTTTAACGGGGAACCTGAGATAAGATCCCCCTCGAAACAATTTAATGTTCATGACATAGTATCCCCACTTAGTCATCTACGTCATTGTTTATAGGGTAATCATCCTGATTTTAGAGGTGTTAAATCAAAGCAGGAGGAGTGTTAGTTGAATTTGTCAAAACAAAGCATGTTTTTAAACTTGAGTATTGGTCTTCTCTGCTAAAACGCAATTTAGATATGTTGCGTATCAAGAAAAATATGTGTGACAGTTTGTTCAATGTTCATCTAATGAATGAAAAGAGCAAAGATATGTCAAATGCACGAGTTGACTTGGAAAAACTATATATTTAGAGTAAGCAATGGTTGGAAAAAAATGGCAAGTGGTATAGCCCCCAACCAAAATATTCATTGAAGATAAGTGATCAATAGCTATTTTGTGGGTTTATAAAAGATGTTAAATTGCCTGATGGATTTGGATCTAATATCAACAAGAGAGTGATATATAACAATACTAATATTACTGGCTTGAAATCTCATGACTGCCATATTCTCATACAATGTTTGATAGAGACTAGGATTAGATGGTTTTTGGCCAAAAATACATAACACCAATAGTTGATCTTTGTACATTTTCAAGCAACTTTGCTCTAAAAATTATTAGTCAAGGATATGAAGAAAGCTAAGGATGTCATTCTTATAATATTTTGCAAGTTAGAGTTGATTTATCCTCCAGTTTTTTTATTTGACATTATAGTTCATTTACTTTTACATTTACCTAATGAAGCAATTCATGGTGGTCCAGTATGTATGAGATGGATATATCTGTTTGAAAAGTATATGAAAAGACTAAAAAATTATGTTAGAAACAAGGCAAGGTTGGAATGTTATATAGCTGAAGGTTATGTTGCTGAAGAAGCTCATCACTTTGTTCGAGGTATCTTCAAGATGTTGAGACTCGGTTGAATCGCCCTGACAGAAATAAGGATGTCATTATCGCAAAAAGAAAAGTGTATGCATTTGAGTTTGAATGTCGTCTGGCTTGCACAATAAAGATGAAATATCTTTCTCTAAGTGAAATGTTCAAGTTAGAATGGTTTGTAGTCGGTAGTTGTCAAGAAGTCAAAGACTACATGAAGTATCATTAATTAAGTATATTTAATTACTCACCTTTAGTATATTTTGTTAACAACGTAGTGAATTAAATCATAATGCTCATATGAGGTTATTAAAACCAAATTTCCAACATGGTTTCTTAAGAAGGTAATGCATATATAACATGTGTTAGTATATATTTGTTAGGTAATTTATATATAAGACACATTAATTTTTATTTTTTTAGTTTTATTCGATAAATATACAAAATTATTCAAAATTTCACTTAGAGTTGTATGCTCTTTCAATGGGTGCGGATGTAAATGCTTATAATTACACTATGTGCATAGTTAACAGTGTTAAGTTTATGTTACTTGACTATGATGCGCAACGCGCAATGCACAATGCAAAACTCCGGTGTTTTTGTGGAGGGATAGAATGGTGAGAAATATTATAGGAAAGTTGAAGAGATTATTGACTTATGTTATGCAAATGTGTATTCAACGGTCATATTTTGTTGCAAATGGTTTGATACTCGAAGGGGAGTTTCATACGACAGTAATATCATTAGTATCAACACAGAATGCAAATGGGACAAAGATGGCCAACTCGTATTTTCCTCCCAAGCTAAACAAGTGTTCTATGTCCCAAAACGTTTATGAAGATATCAAAACAATATATAACAATTTATAATGTATATTTTGTTTTGTAGGCTCAAAATTCAAGTCTGTTTCAAGATGTGAATTTTATGTCAAAACTTACACAGTTTATTGTTTCGCAAAAGGCTCCAAAATCAAGCCAAAGAAGATGTTTTGGATGAGGGGATGAATAGCATATTGGATAAGTAGGTTAAGTTTGTTTTCGAGTAGTTTAGGGTTAACCTACTTATGTTTAAGTTAAATAATATTTGACCTACTTATGTATTAAGTTTAGTTATATGACTAGATTACTTAATATTGTTTATGTACGTCTGAAATTTGTATGTCGTTAATGAACACTAGTGTATTTTGTATTATTGGGAAATCTAGATTTATTTTTATAGGTGTATGAATGGTTTGTAAAATTGGAAACTAAAAAATATAAAAAAATATTAGACTTTCATATTTTTTAAATTTAAACAAATAACAATGACATCATTAGCGACAACTATTAGCAGTGGAATTTTAGTTATTAGCCACAAATTAATAGTGGCGACTTATTAGCGGCGACATGCCGTCGCTAAAAGTATTAGCGGTGATTTTAGCCCTTAATAGCAGCGATTTTTGTCGCCACTAATGGTTAAAAATTTGATAGTGAATCTAGATATACTTCTCGGCAATTTGACAAAGAAATAGACATCTATGTTATCAAGAGAAAGAGCAGACACATCAAGTGTTACAAGAGCAGACACATCGATTGTTACAAGAGTCGTAATGACTTTATACCCAGACTAAGGTAGACTTAAGAGAGCTGAATGAAGATTATTTTCTAAAAAGAGGGAAAATTAATAAGGAAAATGATTTTCATAGATGTCTAAATCACCAATGGCTTCTAGACTTTCTTGTAATGAAGACTTCTGATTCACAGCTCAAGAAGAGTAATGGAGTGAAAGATCCTTACATATGAAAGATTTGGTACAACGTGATCCGACCATTAACTCAGAAAGCCAAGATTGTACCAATTCACAACAAATTTCCGGCTATTTCTCCAAGAAAGTTTAATTTGGTTACTAGTTGCAATTAGTTACGGAAAGATTGAGTACAAAGTTTTGGATCTAATATATCTGGCTACGTTGAGTGAAGAAGACAAAGTGTCTGACCATATATCAATTTTATTGGTTTCAGGCCCAAGATCATACTCTAATTCTTGTATTCATTACTTGCAATACATATATATAAATAGACTAAAAACAACATGCAAACATGAAACATCACTCCTATAAAATAGACCACTAGCTAGCACATTATCTCCTATTTTTCTGCATTCATCCCATGTTTTGATCCACTAACATATAACCAAACAATAAAATTAAACACATGCTTAAATAAAATCTACGTTTGACCTGTACCCATTTGACCCGAATTTATCGTGATCAAGATTAATCCCAACAAAATTCATAGTGAACCACTATTTGAAGACAGATCTAAATTGTTCAAGAGAGTTGTTGCAGAAAAAAATAGCATAGAAGATGTTTGTGGGTAACAGTGATTACCAATCGAGTATGGAGTTTTAAAGACTGTTTGATAGCATCAGGGAGATTCTAAGAACCACATCATAGATATTGACCTTTCAAACACTTTTAGTATATACTAGTGCTTGTAGTAATCAGTTATGGGTCTTGGGTCAAGTACAACTAATTCATTGCTAATACTTGGATATGCTTATGTGTTTTGTATTGTATATATAATGTATAAGCTAAATATAAAATGTTAGTTCATATAAGAGAACTACTTGTTGGTTTTGGGTTCATCTGTAATCATCATTGTAAGCGAAACACAAGCATTACAGTACTATATAAAGAGTAGTGTTTTATAGTGAATCAGTTCTTTATACATCTTTGTTCTTGAATCATGTCACACCCCCGCTAAAGCGGAAACACGAGGATGTAACGAGACGGGATCGTCATAACACATGGTATACGATAGAGAAGCAATATAGGTATGATGACAAACGTGTCATGACGACACCCGAGCACAAATGGAGACTTGTGTCGCGTTTAGTCAATATTCACGACAACATAGCCATAAGCATAATATATAAATGATCACATAAACAATTAGTATGACAATGTTTAATTTCCCACAACCCGGGAACAAGTGTCAAACAAGCAAAGTATGATTCAGTCTACAACAATGATTACAAACGTAAGTTTGTCCAAAATGTTTTGTCTCAAAAATGCATCCTAGGGTCTCCTCTACAAGGCAGCACTCCTAGATCTTCAGTTATCATGATCACCTGAAAAGATATGCTCAAAA
>BJCM01084953.1:0-14627 GCA_018326385.1 Flaveria bidentis
CGAAAATTTTAACGAGCTCAAAACACTGGCTCGAGTTCGGCTCGTGAAAAGCTCGAGGCAGCTCGTGTCTCATGGCTCGTTCAAGCCGGCTCGATTTAACTTGTTTTAAAAAAATTCACATCAATATATATGAAAACACAAAAAATATATATTATGGTTTTTACATTTTGTTAGGTACTCTGTACTTATGAAAACAAAAATCATTATTTTGAATATAAATAATTTACTGTCAAGTTATATATTTTTTAAACAAAATCCTAATTGTTTCTAAAAAGAATCCATTTTTATTTTTAAGAAAACATTTTTAAAATCCTAATATAAAAATAATAATCATAATAATAATAGTAGTAGTAGTAATAATATTAATAATTATACTATATAAATATATATATATATATATACACATATATTATATGCACCGAGTCACGAGCCAAGCCAACAAACCTCTAGCCATGAGCCGAGCTCGAACCGAGCTAACCCTGGCTCGAGTTCGGCTCGTTTAGAATTCGAGTTGAGCCGAGCGGACTCGTTTAGATTCGAGTATTTTTCGAGCGAACTTCGAGTTACGAACTTTTTGTACAACCCTACTTATAGGAAATTTGGTTTAGAAAAACATGATGAAATTTCATTAAAACTATAATTTAGGATACTAAAAACAATTTTTATAAAGATAAATATATAGTCTTGGTGTTATCGTTCATAAAACATTTTTACAAACCAGGAACCACCCTTAAAGTCAAGTTACAATCGATTTCGCTTTTTACACAAAAATGAATGGCCATCAAACTTTATTTTTACAGTACTTTATACATAATCTTAGAATAATTAAAGAAATACACCATTATAGATAAGAGAAATATTATATTGCTTTATATATTGCTTTATATATTCTATTATAAATTCTCATGATAAATAATTGACAATAATATATTAAAAGTGAGAGAGCATGAACCTTACTTGATGTATAAATTATTATCGATAAAAAAAGAAAAAATACATATATAGAGCAGCTAAATCATGGTGTTAGTCAAAGTAAAAAAGTGAGACATTTTTATGAATTTATTAATGTTTTTAAATTTATTTTTTATTCATTAAAAAAACTAACATATAAGTTTAACAAACTTGTCTATGCACTTTGGGAATCAATATTATCCAATACTCAATTATTAACTTATGCAAATTTAATTTATTTATAAGCTGGCATTAAGATGAAGTGAACGATCAACATTAATTTCAAAATAGATATTTTTAATCCAAATCGAGTACCCATAAATCTATATAACGTGTTTTATGTAAGACCAACTCAATCTTTTTTGGGTGTTTTTGTGTGTGTGTATTGCTTAAGATCTTTACACATAGAAATATTATGAAACACTTGTATTGTAAATGATTTCTAAAACACACACAATTATACCTATTAGAGTTGAAGTGAGGTTTAGTAAAAATAAGATAACCCTACATATACTGATAATTTGTTCAATTTTTATTAAAATTGAACACTAAAGGAAATCAGAATAACCTATTGAGATATAATTTGTGAACATTAAAAAAAATGCAACGATACTGATAAAAAAAATAATTATCCAAACACTTTTTTCGTATATTAACAAGACAAACGATTAGAAACCACCTTTAAATACTTGAAAAATAATTTGATTCAGTGAATAATCAAAATATAGCCTTTAAAATATTAAGAACTGTGATATGACTTATTCTTATGGGAATGTTCAAATAAAAAGATTCAAAAAACTAAAAACTATAAGAAGTTATCTCAACAATCAATCTCTTTAATCAATGGTCGAGATCTAATTATAGAAAAAAGTTTGTTAGATATGTATTTTAAAAAAATCCACTTTTGTTGATTTTTTATAAAATTTCACATTTTTTAAAACGTTCATGCCTTTTATGTACAACATTATTTTCTTATAAAAATTACACCATAAAAACAAACACTTTTATCTTTAAAACGAGTTAATGTTGTTATATAAAAAGATAATAATTTTTAAATGCCTTAATCTCGTATCTCATCTTTGTTTTTAGTACAGTTCATTATGTTTTTTTGTTAATTATTATGTTTTGTAATACTATTGTGTTTTTCTAAAATAATAAAACTTTAAAATATTTAATGATGAAATGACATTAATGTGTATCTCTAATATGCAAAACACAATAATAAATTAACTAATTCATCTAATACAATAACAAGATAACACAATGTTTCATTGTGTTTTTTTATCGTCGCTACATGTGTTATCTTAAACACTATTACTTTTGAAAATTATATTGGTGAAATAGAATCATTATGTACTTTTAATTGTAAAACATAATAATAAACAACACGTTTATATCATTTATAAAAATAAAAAATAAAAATTAACACATTGTGTTATCTTTAACATGTGAGTTTTGAAAAATAATTTGTTGAAAGTATATCATTGTGTACTTTTAATTGTAAAACACAATGATAGATACAAGTTATATAGTTTATAGAAACAATAACAAAAATAACATAAAATGATTTAAAACGTAAAACACAACAATGAATACATATAACAAATGATGTAAAATATATGACACAATAAACTAATATTTAACACAATGATCATATAAAACATAATGAGCTGACGTATTAGACACAATGACCAAAATTCACTACTCTTTAAAATAATAAAAGGACACGTGTTAAAAACACAATACTTTTTAAAATTATTAGATGAAATACTTGTTTACTATAACTCTACCCTATTTTTATTTTATGTACGATATAGAGACTTTCTTTATTTTAATATAAAAATATAATCATTACAAAACCGAAACCTTAATTAATCAAAATTAATTATAAAAACTTAACAAAAGGAAATATAAGATGTCCTATGAGATTAGATGTAAATAAATTATGCTTAATCCGCCCATGGTTTTGATTAAACTTCTTGTCAGAGCCAAAATGTACAAACCCAGATCAATGTACACACGACAATGCATAAAATACAAGTCAGTATAAGATTAATACTACAATCAAATCAATTTATGCTTGCTAAAAAGCAATCTAAAATCTTAAAACAACTCGATTTAAAATCTTGAAACCACTCCACAAGATAAGATTAGCATTATGCACATTTGATTAAACAAGGGATTTAGATAAAATAATATACATAAGAGAAAATTTCATTAATGATCCCTATGGTTTGATCAAATTGCACATTTGGTCCCCAGATTTTGAAAACTACAAAATTAGTCCAAAATCTTTTGTAGTTATTGCAAGTTTGGTCCCCAATTTTTTATAAATTGCAAAGTTAGTCCAAATTTTTATGTGAGCATTGCATTTTTGGTCCCTAAAATTATATTTAAAAGTTAGTTCAAACTTTTTAAAATATATAAAAACTAAATGAATTTGATGTCAGGGACCAAATATGTAATGATTATATAAAAGTTTAGACTAACTTTGCAATTTCTAAAATTTGATGGCCAAATATGTAATTTGATTAAACCACAGGGACCATCTATGCAATTTTATCTATACTTAATCATTTCTTTTAATCAATATTAATATACTTGAACTAACAGCATTGTGGAGTACTTTGTCAATTAGATTCTCCCATTAGAGTCACGTCTGTATAGAAAATAATTTATAACTATTATTATAATTAAGTTCTTAATTGTGACATGACACTATTAACTTTTAAGATTCCAATTATCCACAATAATATTATTTATAAACGGTAGTGAACATTCAAATGTTTTTTAGATTTATCTCAGTACTAATACTAGCAAATGACATAATACTAATGAATATTACCACTCAATGGTTATTTTGTGATGGTTATCTACAATATTACTAAATGACACAATACAAGCAAATATTTGCATAATGCTTTATACATCACTTCAAGTTTATCACACTATATTTCTCTCTCTTTTTGGAATGATTATAACCTCTAATTCTACACCACTTAAAGTCTATTTAAATAAGTACAATTAGGTTTGAACCCCCTCACCACTATGGTTGAGGGGAATTTACTAATACCATTATGCTAAACTCTAAAGGCCTCTTGGGAATCACTCTATTTGTTAATTGTATACTTGTTTCATTTGTTCATTTGATTTGAATGTCTCAAAAACCAAATAATATTTTAATAAATTTAGATTTTGCAACTTTATAATTAAAAATTACCGAACAATAGGGACAATAATATAGTATTTGTATGTGCATTATGTTTTATATATAATTACTAACACTAATTAAAAAGTAGGTAGTTTTTCTTTTATCTCAAATCATGAATATTGAATAGCATATAAAATAGAATTCTAAAGTGTTCATATTTTAGTGATCTTATATCGCTCACAAGAGACAAATTTCCAAGGTGTGGCAATTATAAATGGGTGGTTCATAGCATTTAACTAAGATTGGCTTATAAGAAAAAAAATATAAGAGTTTTGTTTTACAACAATTGGTTAAAATAATAAAAACTCGGTCTGGCCGAATATATATTATATAGCTAGTTTTCGATCTAACTAATTAGCATTTTCTGTTTCAAAAACCTTGCTTTTATAAGCAATCATATAAATATGATGATAGACATCATGCAAAATAAACAAATTAACTGATTATTCCATTATATATTTATATGCGATGATTATAACATATTATAAGATCCTAATTATTATATGACCTAATCATAAGTAAATAAACTAAGAGTAGTCTTACCTAAGAGAATGGAATTTTAGAGGGGTGTGGATAACAAGTCATAATCATTCATCTGAAGCCAAAAGTGTACGTCATATCTTAAAATTAAATAGAACTTTTAAGAGCAAATATTAAAAGGTATATAAAAAATGAGGATCAACACAACTACATGTTCTTCTGGTTGAGCTTTGAAATGAATATAACTTCTATTTTTAAAATTTAAAAACCACACAGTTATTTTTTAGTAATCAAATTAATTTGAAATATTCAATCTCTTTGATTTGATACCAATATTTATTTTTTAAATTAACTTTTCAATACTATGACAAGAAGGTGGGTTTTGTACGCATTAAATCACTCTTAAAAAATGTCATGAAAAATCATTCACAAGTTAAATAACTAAAAAGTGAAAAGTTATAGTGTACATCATAAATATGAAGCCACGTTGATTACCAACGGACTGGCATCACTAGTAAGTCGATATCTAGTTGTGGTCTATGGTAAAGGATTTCCAATGGACGAACCGTTGGTAATAAATTAGTAGGTTAAGGATGGGTATGCGATAATATTTCTTTCCAGACTTTCCAGTCGTTTGTCGATGAGGTCAACTTGCAACAGAGTTTTCGTCAATAATCCGTTGCTACTAAAGTTAATATTCCCACAACCTACTTTTCGGGAAAGATCTCCACCTGACATTCCATAGTAATCCAAACCCAATTCATATCATTATAAGTATCGTTCAATCTTTTTTTTTTCAAACAAAAATTATTGATAATCTATCAGAAATCAATTTACATACATCCTAATTTCTGAGAGTATTACCAACCAGTCACTGACGAATACGACCTCCATGAAAGTATAGTTTCATATAGTATGTTGTGTTATACGAATTTAGTTTTTAAATTGAAAAGCTACACCCCATGACCTAAAAAGGAACAAAAACATGTATGGATGTCACCATTTGTGAATGATATTTACTAAGAAATGGAACACGTCACAAGTGGTACAAGGTTGTTGGCCACAACTAGAGGAGTAGATTGGATAACCTAAAGTGTTTCTTTTTCGGTTGTTTAATGTCATATTAAAAGGCATAATGACATGATACATGGTTTGAGATTGGTATCTTATCTTTAAAATTAAAGTTTAAACCTCACTTAAATGAGTTCTTTTAGTGGTGTTATTCGATAAATTAATGTTTTGGTATCAAAATCGGTATGTACGGTTGATGTTCGGTCTCAAGAATTACTCACTCGAGAATTAGGGATATTTTCAAACATGGTAAAAAATAAAATAAAATTTAAGCCTCGTATTCGCCTTTCAAACTTTCCAATACAACAATAAATTATTGTGTACGAGGTAGTTTTGTTTGTTAATTAAAGTTTAATTTAATCAATAATATTGTTAAAGCAAAGAATTGACCTATTGTTAAGGATCATGATTACAACATGACTAGGATTAACATCGATATCTACAACACCATTAAACTTTTAGTCTCACCATAAAAGACAACTGTGTTTTTCTATGACCCGACGTGAGAACCAACTTTGGCCCATGGGTAGAATGGTCCAAACGCTGTGTTTAGTGCCGTTCAAATAGCTCGCGGCTCGTAACTCGTTCGGAAAAAACTCGGAAAAAGCTCGCTTGAAATGTTTCGGTTTTAAACTGAACCGAGCCGAGTCGACTCGGTATGAAACCGAGCTGAACTCGGCTCGGTTTAGCTCGCTTATTAGCTCAGCTCGGTATGACTCGGATTATTTTACTTGTAATATACGTATTTTATATGTAAATAACATATATTATTGTATTAACTTATTTGTTTAGAATATAATATATGTATTAACAATTTTTTTGGCAAAATATTAAACTATAATGTTTGTTTTGGATCGTTTCATATGATGATTCTATATTTCTATATATTAGAATAAATTATTCTAACATACTTTTAATTTATTAATTAAAAACATACTAATGGTTGTATGTGATGTTACGAGTTTTATTCATTTGATTTAGATAATGATAAAGTTATTTGTATATTATTGAAGTTCAACTTAGTTTTTTTTAAATTAATTCATATGTTGTGAAACTTGATGTAAACTGATAATGAGTTATGTAATATTTTAAATTTATTTTGCATTTTATTTTTTAATTATGTTTATGAAATTTAAACCGAGCCAAAACGAACCGAGCTGAGCCAGCTCGGTTAAAAACTGAGCCGAGCTCGAGCCTAAATTTCTAGCTCGGTTTTAAAACCAAACCAAGCCGAGCTGGCTCAGTTTAAATTCGAGCCGAGTTCGAGCTTGCCCTGGCTCAGCTTAGTTCGGCTCGTGAACAACCCTAGCTGTGTTAGTCGTGAACGAAGTTTGTTACGTCTGTTATTTATGTGGTCATCTAGTCGTTCGTTTTATTTTTTGGTTTTTATGCGTTTTGCCTGTGTGGTTCATCGTTTTATTTCTTTTTTAATATGCGTTTTTTCGATGTTGGTGATTATTGACGGTAGTGTGTCATTGTGCTACTTGGTATGGTTTTACGTCCCCTGCATCGCGGGGGCGTAATACTAGTTATGTAATTAATTCTAAAGGGTAATATGTAAATAATATTATAATATTATTTTATCCTTAAATGTTGAAGTGTGTTATGCATTGAATAAATCATTGTTTTTAATTTTATGGTATTTTATAATACCACTATCATATGCTTTATATATAATATAAATTATTTAATAATAATACTAGTTAGTATAAATATTTAGAGTTGTTTATTACTCAATCTTATATACGTACAGTTAGTATAAATATTTAAAGTTGTTTTTTTATTTAATATTACCTCATAATTTAAACTTCATTTAATAGAAAGAAAATAAGTTCGTTTATTAGTAATTAATTTTGTTAAAATTTTACGGCGACAATTAGTATAAAGATTTAGAGTTGTTTTCTATTCACTATTACCTCATAATCTCAACTTTATTTAACAGAAAAAAATTACTTCACTTATCAGTAATTCAAATTTGTTAAAATTTTAAATATAAAGCTTTAAAGTTATTTTTTTTATTTACAATTACTTCATAATTTAAACTTTATTTAATAATTTGTTACTAAATCCCTAAAATAATGGATAAGGTTGAATAATTGGTTATTAAATCCTAAACCAATGCAAATTTAAAATACCAAATAGTTCAAATGGGTTAAACTTTTATGTAAGTGTTAGTAAATATATGGTTATTATATAACTAATTGTAAAAATGTAATTCGTACATAATAATATAATTACTATTTTACTCTTAAAAATGGTTGTACTTTATGTATTGAGTAAAATATGTGTTCTTAATTTTAGGGTATCTTAAATTACCCCCTCTACATGCTTTATATATATTATAGATTCTAGAGTGTTACCACTTTATGTTTGAAGAGGTTTGGTCCATGTTATCCCTAATTTGAGCATATTTATTAATATTTATGGTGTGTTACCCTTCAAATATTTAGTTAATATTATTTATTTATTTTTGTTGTTCAAATCATTCGTTTGCATCAGTCTTCGTCTTCAATGGCGCGAGGGGGATCTTCTTTCGCTTCATGCCCGCCTATTGTTCTCGTTCCGCTCGCCTCTATTATTCATTTCATTAGACAGGTGTATCATTCCTTTCGAGATAAGACTTCCTCATGGAGATCACCTCACAATTTACATGGCTCTGATAACAAAAGTGAGATGATCATTTGATCACTAGTACCTTACCGACACCCTTACTTTTAACTTTCCCAGGGATAGCTTCAAGAACAACTGTTTCTACTCTTCCACCACCAACTGACATGGAAACTGATGAAGTATTGCTTTCTACTATGGTCTTACTTTTCTTTAGGCGATTTTGATCACTACCATCTAGTCATTGCTTTTCCTCCCTTTGATTGTAATATGAACTCGTGAACTACCTTAACTGCTAGTACAAACCCACATAACGGTAGGTCCATCGTCGCTCATCCCTTGTGCCCTCTCCTATGAAGTGATTAATCCGATATTCAATCCATATAGAAAAGCAAGTCTTCCAATTGCCTAAGATCTCCCTATATTCAATATCGACCTTACAATCTATTTGCATAATTCTAATGTTTTTTGTTTCTTTACTAAATCAGAGATATTATATATTTATTACACATAATTAAAAATGATATAATATTGTTCAAAATAAATATAAAATGAGCTTCAAACAGAAAAAAGTTCTATTATTGTTTTTTTTTGTTTTTTAATGAGTTTTAAATTGATTGTGAGTGATGGGTTGATTAAATGGGTTTTAAAAAGTAACAAAAAATAATTAAAGTCGAGAGTTATGATAAGGAAAATTTTTAAAATGGTATTTTTTTAAAGTTGTTTAGATTACATGGTTTTACTAAAGCTAATATAATATCTATCAATTTAAAAAAATATACGCCCTCGATAGATTGGACCCTAAGAGGTCGCTCCTCCCTAACGCTAGCCTTGCGGATAAATTTTCCCTAAATAATAAGCTATGTAAACTATAATATAATCTTTTGTTAGTTTACTTTTTCCTCAAGGGATATTAGATTTTAATAATCTCAAGTTTTATTTATTGGTTGGGATTAATCTCAACTCAATAAATATTTTATTTATTAGTTCTTAAAAAACTAACAAATATTAACTCTCAGTAAACATTACTTGAGTTGTGATTAATCTCGGCCAATAAATAAATCTTGGAATGATTAAATTCCAATAACCCTTTCTTCAATCAATTACTATAATATATATTTTGTTATAGTTTTTTAAAATGTTTTTTTAACATGTATCAATAATGCCAATAAATAAATCTTGGAATGATTAAATTCCAATAACCCTTTCTTCAATCAATTACTATAATATATATTTTGTTATAGTTTTTTAAAATGTTTTTTTAACATGTATCAATAATGCCAATAAATAAATCTTGGAATGATTAAATTCCAATAACCCTTTCTTCAATCAATTACTATAATATATATTTTGTTATAGTTTTTTAAAATGTTTTTTTAACATGTATCAATAATGCCAATAAATAAATCTTGGAATGATTAAATTCCAATAACCCTTTCTTCAATCAATTACTATAATATATATTATGTTATAGTTTTTTAAAATGTTTTTTTTGTAACATGTATCAATAATAATAGTGTTCAATTGAACACATGATTACATCGACTCATGTCACCTGAAACTCAGCCTTTTCCACGTCAGATCGTACGGATCAACTGGAATTTTAAAAATACTTAATTATTAATTACTAGTAGTAAAAATAAAGATCAGACAATCGAATAATGACAAAGTATAAACAAATTAATACTTCTAAGTGATTTTATGACACACTTTTAATTTTTTTAATTTCTTATTATTTTTACTTCCACAATATATCTGTTATATCTGAATTAAGTTTTATATAAAGGTTTGTCAAAATTTCTATAACTTTTTATTTATTTATTTATTTAATTATTTACAATAATATTAATTTAATAACAATAATAATAATAATAATAGTAATAATAATAATAATAATAATAATAATTATTATTATTATTATTATTATTATTATTATTATTATTATTATATCTGAAGAATAATTTCTAGCTTTTTTTATTGTAAAAAAAATCACAAACTGTATCTTACAGAATTAAAATTATAATATTTTGTTTGTGTGAAATATCAGTTTTGATTGTGTGACATAGTGGTTAACGAGTGGTGTGTCCGCTTGGTGACAAGTAGAGTCATTGAACTAAAAAAGAGAATCTTATTGACTTCCAATTTCAGTCGCATAATATTGAATTGGGCCTCATATGGGCCCCAGCATCCAAACACTTTTCCACTATATATTTCTTCCACAACCGCAACCCTTTTCTTCATCAATCATCAACAAAAATCCCCTTCACAAAAGAAGTAGGGCTTTCCATCTCTAAACCAATCATGAGATGACACCTCAGCATTTCTCCTCTTGTGGTTGCACATTTCAAACTTGAAAACCATGGTTTCTACCTTACCTTAAACATCTAATGTCATTGATTACTAGTGCGGCATCTTCAAGATTCACATGCCGTTAAACTTGATCGCTTGAGAATCTTGATGATGCTGCACTTGAAATCAATTGACTACATCTGCAAGAATCAATGCATTGATCGTGATTATGATGGATCTCGTACAAAAAACAGGTAATCTTTAATACTAGTTTTCACAAGTCTATGTCTTCATCTTATTTCTATTGATCATTGGTGTTTGAACATTCAAGTCCATATATATGATTGTTAGTTTATATATGTAAAAAGAATAGATATTCTTAGGTTGTTTAAGAAAAAGAAACACAATTAATAGTAGAGCTTTATTCTTATAAAGATTACCACATCATTTAGCTACAAGATCTGCTAAAAGAAAACAGTGAAAGACATCAAAACATGTGTATATGCATACACACATGTGTGTATTTGTATATATATTAATGTGTGTATATAGTGGTGAAACCAAAGGCAAAGAGGATCCTAGTCACAAGAATTTTTCAATCTTTAAAATATAAAATTTATTTTTTAAGAATATATTTGGATCTTTTAATCAGTAGTTGTAAGTAGTCGGTAAAAAATAACCTTATATATGATGACCATTCGACAAAAAAGTTCTGGCTTCGTCACTGATAACATACATACATACATATGTTATTAGTATCGAGTTAGTACATTCTGATTATAGTTCATGAACTTGATGTCTTAGATTTGAATGAACTTTTGATCCGCGTATGGATATTTTTTCATGGTTGTAGAGTTGTGGTTGTTTCTTATACTTCTAATTCCTCCCTTGTTCTTGTTTAATAATATCAATTTTTTCGTTGTTCTCAAAATATATAAACTTGAAATGTTAATCTAACGTTTTTTGTAGTTGTAGTTAAAAGTGAAATGGATCGAGTTCCCCACGCAAAATGTTGTGTTGATTCCATCTCATACGCATCACACGATGTGATGCTTAGGGCTCTCTGTTCTAACCATATGTTTGATTGAAAATAACATGCTTAGGGTTCTTTGTCTAACCATAGGATTAATCTTGAAAATCACTCAATTTGAAGGAATACTATCCATTTATTAATCAAGAAAAATTAATACATATCTTCTTGCAAGTAGTTTGCTTTATAATTAACTTTTGTTCAGTGAATTGACAGTATAAAACTCATGAGAAATGCAAATCTTGTGATGGATTTTGCAGGCAAATGAATTGAATTTTAAAGGAAGGAAGAACATGTGGTTGTGATGTTCGTTTATTTCAAATTATTTATCATTAGCGTTGTCAGAGTTGGAACTTTTTAGTAAATTATAAGGTTATATTCTTTATCGACTATAAAGGTTTAATTCGTATTTTTTCTTAAGAGAAATCTTCTTTTATATATAAAAGTTGATAAATATATAAAAGTTGATAAATTCTGGTGACTTAAGGCTCGTGGATGTTTTGACCCCTTGTGATAGCTATTTAACTCATACTCCACCAGCTTCTTAGATTTTAATTTTCAT
Organism: Flaveria bidentis; assembly: GCA_018326385.1. Lineage (NCBI taxonomy): Eukaryota > Viridiplantae > Streptophyta > Magnoliopsida > Asterales > Asteraceae > Flaveria > Flaveria bidentis. The sequence goes on from BJCM01084953.1 coordinate 12,202, forward strand.
TCATTTTCTATTTAACTTTTCACTTTGAATGACAAAGAAAATAATGTGACATACATGATGATGCTAACGTCATTTTAACAAAGGTTAATATATTGAGGTTTTTATTGGGCTTATATATTCTCTAAGAGTCTAAGATTAGACTTTATTTATAAAACATAGCTTAATATCATTTCCAAGTAATTTGTAGCTATTAATCATCAACGGTTAGTTTGTATAAATGCAACATACCTTGTTTTGTTTTTAATGTATGCAAAGCATTTTCATTCATCATATGATACAACATATTTACTTTCGGTGTCTAGTTTAAAAAAGTGTGTTCTCCTGAGATTAACAAACTCAGATCAACCATTAATTAAAAGACACATGATATACCTTCATATATTTGATAATATAAGTGAATTAAGATTCTTAAACTATATTGTTAGTGTATTACTACCTTGTCCGCGATATCACGATCAATGTCCGTCGGCTCGATATGCCGCGGCCAACGATGAAACTCGCGCTTGGGCTCCGGATACGAGGCTAACAAAAATGCAAGTAGTTTGTTTGTTTGTAAGAAATTGACGTTTACTATGTATGTTTATTTGTTCATTTGGATTCGATTTATCAAAGAACACATTGAGTTTGCGGCGAATTCTCCAAAAAGCCAAGTGATGGATTCAAAGCATCTTATCAACTATAGCGTGCTAAACATTGCTTTCTTTAGTACATTCATGTTTCAAACAAATTCTAATGATTTCTTCTTTGATTATTTAACTATCTTTTTATTATTAAACTTTCGTTGGAAGAAATAGTGAAAAATGTAGCTTTTACAAAGTATAGACGCAAATAATTATGTATCATTATTATAATTATTAATCAATAACGCATTTTTTATCCTCTTGAAAAGAGATTCGTATAGAGTTAAGGGGTTATTTGATAATTTTTGAATGATTTAAGTGTTAAACCAATAAGAGGTTTAAACCATTAACTATTGAACCATTAAAAGGTTTGAACCATTAAAAACTAGTATATTGTTTAATTATTCAAATGCAAATGCTTGACTAATTCAGATAAGAGGTTTTAATCAATCAGCATTAGACCTCTTAACCATTCAACATTAGTAGAATGCTTAACCATTCAGAGGCAAATGTTTGAATTATTTAGACATTTGCTCGCGAAACTAACAGTCTGAACCATTAAGTGCTGAACCATTCAGACATCTGAATCATTAAGATACTGTCAAACAGCCCCTAAGTACAAATAAAATTAAGACAAATGAAATATTCACGCTCACTGATGTGTTTGGAATGAAGATACTAAGAGCATTTACAGTCCGCTCATCGTCCTTATAATTATCAAATATAACGCTATTTTACATATTTTTCTATCTTTTTTTAAACCCCCACATACCATTCCCTGTAACATAACTATCTCAATTAAATAATATTGTTTATACTTTTTTCCATGGGCGAAGGCTATAAGGGGTTGGGGCCCTCCACCCCCTCTTTTTTTCGTCAGTAGTGTTAATTTTCGATTCGGTAGTGTAAATTTTTGACGCGATAGTGTAATTTTTTTGCACGGTTGTGTGTGTGTGTATATATATATATAGTTGTTTTCACGTTTAGAGTTAGTTAGAATTTCGTTCAATGAAAACTTTAACCTATTATTTGAATTAATTTTTACTTGTTTTTTTCTGATCTTTCAATTTTCTGTTCATTTTCTGAAGAATTAGGATAGGGAAGAAGGATATCATGAATTTTATTTAGTTCAGCGGTTTCTGTGTAATTTTCTATCGAAGTTTCATTTATGATTGAAGAATAAAACAATTTCTTCATTCTTCCACGATACATCCCATTCAAAAAGGGATCATACATTTTAACTAGGCAATTGTTTTTGTTTTTAGTCTCAGCATTATACAATCTAGTCTTTGTTTCAAGTATATTTAGAGAAAGAACTACTATCTCTAAGGCCTCAATTCTATTTATAAATTCATTATTTAAGTTGTTATTTTTCTCTTTATTGGTATAAAGCCCCACTCGGCGTATAGTTCATCAGGGGAGAGTTTTTCTAATGTAGACAACGATATCCTTCTTGCTATCATTTCCCCAAAAGTTGACAAACTCGGAGGATATGTAAAAGATATTCTTTGTTTTCCATCACTTTGGCATGTATAAAAAAAATATTACGAGGCTTCTTTTCTTACAAAGCCTTTCAATTTTTTATTTATCTTTCTTATGTATCGTAATGGATGATTCCATCGGTTATAATCGGAAAAAAGTCCGAATAGGTTTTTCAAACAAAAAAAGTATTTTTCTTCATCTTTTTGCTTTTTTTCAAGTATTTTGAACTTCAAATTTTCTTGATTCCCATACATATAATCAACCGTTTTGTTGTTATCAAATTCTTCTTCTTTCATTTTGTCGAGCTTGTTCAGTTTCTTACTA
>BJCM01084954.1:0-12914 GCA_018326385.1 Flaveria bidentis
CCGGTGAAAACGCAACAAACGGAGTGAAATTTGGTGCTAGATTGAAGAAGATAGGTGGAGAAGAAGGTGAAGAAGAAGGTTGAAGAAAAGGTGAAGAAGAAGAGGCTAGGGCTGGTATGGGGTATTTATACCCAGCCCTAGTTTCGCAGAATGACACGTTTAGTCCCCGATCTTAGCTCTCGGGTTTCCAAATTTGTTTCGGTTGAAAACGATATTAATTAGACTCGTTATTTTGATGACAAAAATGTAATTAATGGTTTTTGAAACTTTGAAAATGGTTCTATTTATAATAATAATATATATATATATGATGGTGTATTTATGGTGATGATAGTAATATGGACAAGGGTTTTAAATAACAGTTATGTAATGATAAGGCAAAATCGTATTCACATCGGTAAATCATAAAGGTGAGGAATGACAGATTAACGAAAAGATGACGGAAATACGTCAATGGACGGACCTTTGGTGACGGATGTCACAAGCACACAAGGAGAAAACACATCAACATCAAGTATCATTTCATTAGAGATAATTTTGAAAAGGGATTCATGAAACTAGTCAAATTTAATAAAAGTTTGCAATATGTTGATCTGTTTACAAAAGCTTTTAATAAGCAGATTTTTAAATATATTGTATCAGTAATTAGGATGATTATCTTTGAGTTGATTTTCTTAAATTTAACTCAAGACTATTTCTAAAAATATGTGCGTCCTAAGTTTTCTATATAATCACCAACATTAGCACAGTTTACTTTGAAAGAAAAAATTTCAAATGATATTCCTTAAAATTTTAGAAAATTTTAGAAAATTTTAGACATATTTCCTCTCGAAAGACAATAAGTTGTGTTCGGAAAAACTTTGTCTTTAAATCAAAGACTAATTATAATAAATTTACCTTCAGAAGAAATTTGGATATTTCTTCTAAAGCTTAAATATACTTCTGAGTACTTATATGTTTTTGAAGGATAATTTTCTTCCAAAAGCAATTAAGGCTCGAAAGATTTATTCTCTTATGAATAAACCTACTATGTTTTAATATCTTCCTAAACTAAATATATCTCAAAAGAGAAAATACTCGGAGTAATTTTCTTTTGATGCAAATTTTCCATAAAGCTCAGGAATATATTTTGAAGTCAAATTGGCTTCGCCGGTATTAATAAAACTTCCAAAGACAAATTACCTTCAGAAGTATTTCGACTTCCAAGAAAACTACCTTTTTGGGTGCCTTTTTAAAGGTGGAACCGATATCTAGATTTCAAAGTTTATCCTTTTGCATTAACTTTGTCTCAAATCAAATTCATATATATATATATATAGACACACACACACACTCAACGGTTCCCCCTCTTTCACTTTCTTTTACATCAGCAAATTTCTCTAACCTAAATTCATCCCCAAACCGTCTTTCTCTTTTTATCTTTCTTCACCGTAAAGCTACTCACAAATGGTCAAACCTAATCATAGAAACCAACCTAATATCTCCATGCATTTACATAGGCAACACAATTAAGTTGTTATGTTGAACTCTACGAAAGATCTTGGTTTCTAAGAGGTTTGTTGATTCTTGACTTTATCCAACTACTTCACCTCTCTCACCATAGATCCTCAGCTATAAGATGATCAACCATTGAAAATTTACACAACTCACCAAGAAGTCACTATGGATGAGGAGAAGGCATTGTCTGCCATAGTGTAGGGCCGGACAATTTTCAATACTCCAGCCTCCATTAACACTCATCTTAGGCTGGATGATATAGAAGGATAATTGTCTTTCCCAAAGTTTGTTGTCAATTAGTCCTTCAAGCATATAGGCTATGAAGGTTACTACTCTGTAAGGACCTTTAGAAAAAGGGAGGTCTCCTCTCAGTGGAAGTATCTCTTCCATGTAGTCATTCATTGTCTATCTAAGAAGCATGGAGGTTAGGACAAAATTCCAGATGACATTTCCTAGATAATCCATGGGATGGCTCAGGGAGTCAAGTTCAGGTAATCTCAGTTTGTCTAACTGGGAAGTTGTTAGCTGCCAGTTCCAAAGCAGTTGCAGCCAACCAGGAGGCAGTCAACAACACAAAGAGGGTAGAGATTATTGACAGGCTCATCAAGCTTGGAGTTGCCAATGAAGACATACTCCTGCTACCATTAGAGGAGTTAGTAGAGCTGGAAAAGGAAACCAGGCTGCCAAATGAACAATGGAAGGAAGCAGCACGGTTGGCCTTAGAGGAGGAAAGAGAAAGAGAAAAGAGGGAAGTTGATTTGCAGCTCCGGAGGGAAAGGATATATTTCCTAACCTCCAGAGGTTTCTCTCTTCAAGAACTATCTCCACATGATAATAATACAATCTTGTGTCTCTTCAACAAAGAGCAGGATCAACTAGAGAAAAAGAGAAAGAAAGTTGTGAGAGAGAAGTTGAGGGAGAAAAAGAAGAAAAAAGAAGAAGCTAGGGTCACTGCTGCCAAGAAGATAGGTGAGAAATCCTGGATGAAAGATTATCTTCGGGCTCACGGCTTCTCTGGTAGGCTGGTGGGACCTATGTCTGAAAAGATATTTCAACAAATTGTCAGTGAAATCTAGGCTAACATTCGTATGGGTAAAAGGAAAGAGATGTATAGAAGGGTAAAGGGGATGATCTTTAAGCCAACCATTCAACCCCAACCTAAACTAATTCCCGGAGCGACATCTCTTATGAGGAAGACTTTGTCAAATTGACTTATGTTGATGGATCTTCATGTTCCCTCACAAGAGATCAATTTCTTGATCTACCTAAAGGACCACTGGACCATGCTGCTAGACTTCTTGGTATCAACTCTGACTCCTTAAACGATGAAGAGAAGAAGCTGAGGAGAAAGTTGGTGACTCTACTGGATACAAAGAAAGGGGACAAGATTCCTAGTCAGCCCCTTGTGCCTAGAAAGAAATCATCCAGTGGAGGTTTGATGAAGCCTCGCACAACTTTGTTGTGAAGAGAGAGAATGGTTAAAGCAACAAGCTGAATGCCTCATCTCTGCTACACTCCAGCAGATTTGACATTGCTGAGTTAGCAGAGAAACCATTCTCCAATCCCTCCAACTCCGAAACTATTACTCGCATTAGAAGTCATCTTAGTAGCCTTTATCTTGCTGAGCTAACCACAAAAGCAAAGATTGAAGAGGAGTTGAAACTAAGAGAGAATGAAGACGAGGAAAAGGTCAACCACCAAAGGCACAACCTTTCTAAAGATGGTGGAAGGCCCTGAATTGGAACCCATAGTTAGATGGGAGTATGACTACAACTCCCATCAACTAACTCTTTTCAGAGGGACCCAGCAGAGGGTGCACATCATTTAGAGTGATAGACTGGATCTTTTGTCAACTAATGATTTGTACAAGCTTCTCAGCACCACTTCTGGGAAGAATAAAGAAACAGATAAATATCTGCTTTCCCTGGTGCTGAAAGTTTTAAGAAGTAGAAACAAGTGAAATTTTGATAGCATCAGCCTAGGGGGAGTTTGTTGGATCAAGAAGAAGGCTGGTGCAACCAAAACCAAATCACTTAGACTATTTTGGTGCATCTAATAAAAGACTACCAAAGCTAACTATGAAACTTCTGAAGGATATGGAGTTCTTTCGAAGATAAAGAGAAAGATCAAACTTCCAAAGTAAAAGCTCCAACTTTCAAAGACAAAGTCTTCTCTTCCGAAGTTCAAGACATAGAAGAAATAAAAGACAATGACTTCCAAAGTATGAAGAAAAGAAAAAGTCCTCAAGCCTCGGAAGAAGTAGCCTTTTCCAAAGTATAAGTGGTTTCGGAAGAACTTGTTCTTCCCAAGCCAACTATCCTTCAGAAGACACTACTATGAACTAGTGCACAAAAGTATGGTGTCTCTAACACTCCTCTGCAGATCTTTGAGATACTGCATGGCATTTTTTCAAAAGCCATGTAGTTGACCATACTTTTTTCCACTATTCACCTTTATTAGTTAGCATAGTTTCCAACTTTAGTTGGTGAATAAATGTAAGTAATGAACATGTCATGACTACCATATCTTACATAAGACATTATCGAAGATACCTTAAACTATAGCTTTATAGTGTTTGCTTTAGTTAGAGGATTCCAGCTGGTATCAAAGTATATCCGGTTGTAGGTAGTATTATATATAGTTTCTCATTGTAACTCATGTAACATGCTTGTAAGAGAAGTTTTATGACTGAATTCAAACTTAGCTTGATATTATAAATCAATAGGGAAACTGTAAGACCCAAACTTGTATGGAATACAATATCAAGTGAATAGCAAAAACTCAAAGAATTCCGAAACATCTATAATGACACAAGAGTATAAAAACACATGAAAACTTGAAGAAAGTGAGAACTTCAATTTAGAGAAGTTTTTGCATGGTCCATTATGTTTAAATAGTTTATTTAACTTTGAATTGACTGTGTGAAATCAGTTAAAAGAGGATTTGTTCAAAGAGTATGTTGCTTGGTGAGAGCACAGATAGTCCTTTCGTATTGTAATCATTCAACTTGATTAATAATACAATTAAGTTATTACTTGTTGATGAACAAACACACATCCATTTTAAGTTTATTAAAAGTGAATTGAGATATACAATTGTTCTTGACCTTACAAAAGAAAGTAAACAGTTTTATAGTTTTATAGCCGGGATACAAAAAGTAAAAAGTAATAATTATTTTATTTATTTAAGTTGATAGTATAGTATGATATCATTTACAAATCTTTCAAATTGTTTTATTTTTCAAATATTTTATACAATTGTGTAATTAAAAGGTGGTGTTTTCGTTAAATAAATAAACCTATCAAAAAGTATCCATATTTTTAAATATCAAATCATTTTCAGTATTTTACCCTTTAAATTGTCCCAGCCATCAATCCACCTAATTTCTCTTCTCTTCCAAAAAAATACTCCACAAGAAATCACAGTTCTATCTCTCTCTCTCTCTCTCTCTACATATTCAAGAAAAAAACTACAGAAACATGAAGTTGAAGAACACACAATCCAACCCTCTTATGTTCCACCACTTCTGACTTCATACTTCCACTAAAATCAGACCAAAATCAAGCCACTTTGTCTTGTGTTACACGCCCATGTCGCTAGAGGATTCACTAAGATCTCTATCACTAGACTATCTAAACCTACTGATCAACGGTCAAGCCTTCAGTGATGTAACCTTCAGTGTTGAGGGCCGAATCGTTCATGCCCATCGCTGCATCCTTGCAGCCCGGAGTCTGTTCTTCCGGAGGTTCTTTTGCTCTGGAGGAACAGACTCCCCCACCGGGTTCGGGTCCGATCCGCTAGGGTCGCGGATGGGACCCGCGTCCCCTAGGAACTCAGCGAGTTCACAGATGGTTATACCAGTGAATTCTGTAGGGTACGAGGTGTTCTTGCTGATGCTGCAGTTCTTGTACAGTGGGCAGGTCTCGATTGTACCTCAGAAACATGAGCCCAGACCTAATTGTGGGGAGAGAGGGTGTTGGCATACACATTGCACCTCTGCCGTTGATCTTGCTCTTGATACTCTATCAGCCGCTAGATCATTTGGCGTTGAGCAACTTGTTATACTCACTCAGGTCTCCTCTCTCTCTCTTCTCTCTCACTCTAAACACATATCAACTGTTTTTCAATGGGATTTTGTAGTTTAATGAAGAAATTAACACAGAGAAACCAAAAAGACAAGCAAGATCTTTGTGGGTTCTTTGTAAATTTTGTAGTAGTTATATCTTTTAATAAAAAAATCAAATCTTTTGTTGTTTCCTTTATTGTTTTTGGTTTTCTGCAGTGTTTGGTCCAAGTAGGCACCTGAAAATAGTTCTATTTTCCATATTGAAAGCTTCAACAGATGATGAATTACAACAATCTTTCTTGAAAATGGACAGAATATTACCAAAAATGTGGTTTTGAAAGTGAAGTGTTAAATGGGTTATCTTGTTTTCATGAACATTGTTCATTTCTTGAATTGGGTTGCTCTATCTTTATGTTCCACACTACCAGCTTTCTAAATTTAGATCTATTTTTTATCATTCTCTAGTCTTGTCTTCAACAGTTATTGCACCCATCATTAACCCTCTCCTTTCCTTATTTGTGGCTTTGTTTAATTATAGAGATACAGTTCCATTAATAATGCACAAAAGGAAATATTTTATATTACCATACATCATCTACACAAATATAATATATACCAAATCTTTATATATGATTATAAAAATACAATCTTTTTTCATAAAGTATATATGCACGAGATTATTATAATCTTGATATGATCTTTTTAAAAACTTTGATTTGTAGAAGCAATTAGCAATCATGGTAGAGAAAGCTTCAATTGAGGATGTGATGAAGGTTCTTTTAGCATCAAGAAAACAAGACATGCATCAACTATGGACAACTTGTTCTCACTTGGTGGCAAAGTCTGGTCTCCCACCTGAAGTTTTAGCCAAACATCTTCCCATCGACATCGTGGCGAAAATCGATGAACTCCGGCTCAAATCCTCCCTCGCTCGCCGCCCTATCATGCCGCACCACCACCCGCACCAGCACCACGACCTCTCAGTCGCCGCTGACCTCGAAGACCAAAAGATTCGACGAATGAGACGAGCACTTGACTCATCTGATGTTGAGCTTGTTAAGCTCATGGTCATGGGTGAAGGCCTCAATCTTGATGAAGCATTAGCTTTACATTATGCAGTTGAGAACTGCAGCCGTGAGGTGGTGAAAGCATTGCTTGAATTAGGTGCTGCTGATGTTAATTATCCTGCAGGACCTGTGGGGAAAACACCACTTCACATAGCATCAGAAATGGTGTCACCGGACATGGTTGCTGTGTTACTAGACCATCATGCGGACCCTAATGTTCGAACCATTGAAGGGATCACACCACATGACATCCTTCGAACCCTAACATCAGACTTCTTGTTCAAGGGTGCGGTCCCGGGGCTTACCCACATCGAACCCAACAAGCTCAGGCTGTGCCTTGAGCTGGTGCAGTCAGCTGCATTGGTGATCTCAAGGGAAGAGGGTAACGCCGCAGCGAATGCAGCGTCGAATTCGAACCAAAATTTTCCCCAAATGAACGATGATCATACTCACAGCAGTAGTTCAAACAGCAGTGGGAATGTTGGTAACTTGAATCTTGATTCAAGATTGGTTTATCTGAATCTTGGAGCTGCACAAATCGGGTGCAACAAGATGGATGCAAGTGGAGGAAGAGAAGATCATCATCATCAACATCATCATCATCATGATCATCATCGACATGGATCTTCACAAGGTGGTTGTGACACATCAATGTACCACCATCATCATCACGAGTATTAGGTCAACTATCTTTATATATTTATGCTCTCTCGATCTTTCTTCCTTTATGATCTAGAATTTAACTATATATATTCACCCATGAAGTGGGACTGATGAAGCACAAATATATCAACCAAAAGATCACATTCATGGGTACGTTATCGATATGATCTTTCCTCTATAATTGGTCACCTTTTTAATCTTACTTTTGTGTTAATTATTTATACAATAGTTCTTAATTATTTAAAATTGTTTATTTTAACTATTTATATGTAAATTAACTATCATTGTAAAACAAGTAATAAGACAAATAGATTGATTTGGTAACCAAATTAAAGCAATCGTTTTTGCACATTTGAGAAAGTTGTAAAAAGATTTAAACTTCACAACTTATTTAATTATTATTGCTTATAGAATAATAAAAACCTTTATCAATTATTAAACATCTATTTATAGAAGTATAACTAAAATGAATAATAAGAAATCCTAATCAAATCATATCTTATTATAATAAACGCTAACTAAATATATAATAGTTGGTAATATTGTTGAGGAAAAAACAAACCGATGGATGGTGGTTGTTCTTGATTATTGGTTTTATGATGATAATTGGCAGTGGTGAGACCATTGAAGGTGGGTTTTTTTTAAAGATCACTCATGAGATGGATGGGACATGAAGAATCTTGAAATCAAAGTTTTTGCCCTCTTCTTTTGTGTATCAATCTTTCTAAAAAACAATCGGTCAACTCTTTTAATATATTTTTGTTTTGTTCTTGGAATTTAATAGTGATCGTATTTAAAACTTTTTGGCCAATTATTATTTTCTTGCTCCTCAACCAGAAGCATCGTCTACTTTACCTGATATAAATATTATTAGACTATATACTTAATTTATGAAGTATAGGTCCCAGCTACTTGTGCGTTTTAATATTATATGTTGATCCCAACCAATAAAACTGGCATTTTTGTGCTCCATTTAATGGTTAATTTTTTAAGAGGCGTATAAACTTTTTATTTTTTCTTTTAACATTCTAACACCTACAATTTTTTTAAAAATTGAATCATCAATATTTTTGCATCTTCCATGATTACCAGAATCTATAAACTTTTTTGATATATGATACATCATTTACTATCGATATGTCCTATTAATTATGCTGTAAACTAGTATACCTTTTTATTAATTATAAACGTTTGGTTAAATAATACATAATTTACTAGCAATATGTTCCCTTGTGAGGTATACCAGTATAACGTTTTATTAATTATAAATACTTTTGAGTACTTGGTGGCTATTACAAATTTAATCTCCTGCTAAGTTTACAGCCTTGTGGTTTTATTGAAATTGATTTCACAGTTAAACAAATATACTTTTGACTATATAATAATTATACTTTGATAGAGAAAATATGTTCAGATGCTTCATAAACCCATGTATTTTAAAACGAAATATACTATAATGTTTAATTCTCAATGGAATGCAAATGCCCTGGTTATATATATAATTCACATTTTGGTGAAAGTTAAATATAATATTTAAGAAATATAGAACTTCAAAAATGTATCAAAATATATGAACTTATCAACTATAACATGTGATAATAAAGCAACTTCAATGGAATGCAAATGCCCTGGTTATATATATGAACTTACCAACTATAAATTTATCAAAATATATGAACTTCAACACACTTAACAAAATTGTTGATTATACTATCCGTTAATCACTTTAAAAAATTTAAAATAATAAGTGGCCATATAAATACATACTGAGTTGATTTTTAATATATGAAATACTATACATTTTTTATGACAAATTAAGGCATGTAATCTCTCATTCAAATGGGAATATAGGTATATATTAAATAAGGAAATTGAAGTTTGTGCTATACATATTTTAATTTGGTTTTAGCTTTATTATAACAAGGGAAGAAGTAGGAAATCATAAAATAAAATATTTATAGAAAAAAAAGGACAAGAAAAGGGGTAAATAGCCAAATGGATAGATTGATTGGTTGTCTTGCATGAATGCAACAAGTGAGTGTGACAACACAGCAGAGTTAATATTTAATTTGTGTGATATCTAATTTCTGGATTCCCTCCATGTAATCTTGTCTCGTGTCTCTTCCTGTGTTTCCTTTATTGCAGTACTACTTAACTCCACTTTCATAAAGCTTAATCACTTGTTAATCTGTAAAGCCATATATGCCAGTATTTAACTATGGTTTATATAAAATATTTAATTATATGCTAATTAATTAAGATAACATTTTGGGACAAAAAGAGGAATAATCATTACACTGAAGAGGTTGTATGTTGTAATGTTTACTTTACAATTGTTTGTAAAGTTCATTCAGCATCAAAAAATGTATTGGTAGTATTAGGTGTTATTATCCGGCTAACAAAACCTAAAGTGGGTTTTTTGTTAGTATTTTATTATGTGGATAGAATGGATAAGTTTTTAAGGGTTGGATTAAACGTACGCTATTTTATATTTACTTGTCATGTTAACTCTCCTTCACTTGTATAAATAATATTCTTCCCTTTTCACAAAAATAAATAGAAAAATATTCCATTGATATAATGTGTTCACAGAGAGTGCAACAAAAATTTATTATGCTCTTACCCAACACCGTTATTAATTTCTTAAAACGAGTCATATCAATTAAAAAAATTGTTAAATCTAAACACTAATTTAAATCAAGATGAATTGATATCTTACCATAGATTTATATTTCAAAAATTGTATAAATGTTTTTAAAAAAGAAAATAAGGTTCAAGAAAATAAGAATTTGTGTCTGATATGAGTTTTTAATTCGTGTAAGGTTTGCATAATCCAAATAAAACACTGATTTTACCATACTTGTTGATAAACTTAAACCCTAACTACAACACATGTAACCTATGTAAACTAAACATGACTTGTACACTATAATCTATGTACACAATAATCTAGGTTAAATGGCTAACCAAGTGAAATGGAGGAGAGAAGGTAAACGAATCATCCACACAATGGCGTTGAATTTACGTTTTATAGTTTGTTTTATATTTTTTGCTCTAATTCAACCGATATGACCAAAGACAAAGAGGTTAGCCATGTAAATCCAAACTAATACATTTTATTAAACGTGTACGATCTGAAATTTTTTATCCCCGAACTTATTTATTACAAAAATTCGTTTATGACTTTAAAGAACTTACGTTATGAAAATTGTTATCCTAAAAAATTAACTTTACTATTTGTGTTTGTGCTCTAATGAAAACAATACTATGCCACAACAAATATAATTGTTGGTGTAATCACTAATTCTCTATGTTTTTCCTCACTCTATTTCAATTCCCACGAGACTCTTCTGCAGGATCTTCCTTAGAGGTTTTATCAACAATGGCACAGTAAGATACTACATGCAATGCATATGTTACAAGTTACTGATGCAAGTATGCAACAATCCACTAGGAAGGTTTGATTGATAATCATACTGGGCTTCTAAGTGTTCACTTTCAGATGAATGCTCCCAATGTAAACAGGTTTAACTTAGTTTAAGGTTTGTACGTACGTAGCCTGTTGATGAAAAGTTTGTCGTGTTTCACTGTCTTTAACTGAGTTAACTCGGCTATTTATAACAGCTTTCTGCAGTAAAAGTAAGTGCTTTCACTTCTACCTGTTTCCTTTGACTCTTTTGCAGTTGAATTAATGAAATAGTTTTAAATTGTTTAGTAGATTTTTACAACATTGAGTGTAAATAAATGGATTTGAATCATTTGTAACTCTTCATGCATTATTCATGAAAATTCACCACAAGCTATATAAAAACAAGGCTTGAGTAGATCCATACACACATATTTAATTTATAGTGTATTAATTTGTTAGTTGATCAAGGAGACATGTTACACTCGGTCTTAACCTAAACAAACCTACCTCTTAAGATGTCACCTTAGTGACACTTGGTTTTAACCTAATCACCCGAACATGTATTACATTATCTTTATATCAAACTAAAAACTTTGTCACAGTTTATGAAATGAGTAAAATAATAACTTTATGTCACATTTATGAAAACTTTTAAGTAGGCTAACTTTATATATAAGTAAAGTTAGTAAGAACTTTATAATTGTGAATGTAAGAACTAATAGAAAAGTTAATATATACACTTCAAAACATATAAAAGAATAGTGATTGATGCTTCGGTTTCTGGTAGTCACCACTTGTTACTCTAGATTCGTTTAAAAGTTTATAACTAAATACTTCTGAAATCATAATTATCAATCTTTTGTCAAACAGATGAGGATGTTTTATAAAAGAAAATGTAAAAAAGAGATTGAACCGAGTAGAACTACGGAACTTGTATGTCACAGCACCATCTTTTCTCCTTTTGACAGCTGGTTGTTATTTCATTCTTTCAACATCAAAATTTCTTTATAGTTCGCAGTTTTTTTGCTTTTATGATGATATGTAACTTTCATTGTGAAATTTCAGTCCGTTAGTCAGAGTGATTGTACAATAAACCCATCTCAACACACGCACGCATAGATGTGACTCACGATTAATGAAAGACAGCCACAATAAAAAGTGTTTGTTTGTGTGGTTTGAGTTATTAATGATGTGCAGACCTTGACCTGAGATGACCATGAATTGTTATTACATCAATGATATATCTAATTCTGATGTTTATCCTCTCAAAAATGTTCTTACTTTATATGCTATTCAGAAATTTTACTTTTTCAATGATAAAATTCTTTATCAATAATACTAATTTAAGAAGTGCGGAAATTATCTTCCGGTTAAAAGCCTGAAAAAATCGTTGTTTTGGAAATGTGTGTAGTAAAAGAATTATAAAAAAGGGTTTCTTTATTATGTGATATCTTGTCCTATGTTATTTCATCAAGAAAATCTATAATTACCATAAGAATGTTAGAATTGGCGATGAACAAAGTGTTAGAATAAAATGTAATATGTAGTTAAGATAATTGAAATCTAAATTATGTTTAGTATTAGAATTGGTAATGAAAACCAATACAAAGTGTTTGTATATGTGATAACCCTAAAAACTAAGGTTAGATAAACTAATGTTTTAAGAAACTTTTATAGATTTATATTTATACTCCATTGAATTACTAAAGTAAAGTTATATGACTAACTCCTTGTGAAATATTATATGTTTTGAATATGTTACATTAGCATGCATGCACCCATGCATAAAAATTTACGTATGCATGTTTATGAATACTTGTGAACTTTGTGATCTTTGAACCATATGTGTTAGTTATCAATCATAAGGTTAAGTGATTAGTTAGCTTAATATGAGATGTTTTAACTACATGTAATGCATTAAAAACTTAAACAAACACCACCAAACAAGATTTCATCAATGAACTTTGAATCAAAACTAAAACAAATCACACCTTGAACACAAAAACACCAACATAACATTAGCCATAATCTCGGCCCATTAGAACACTAAGACACCCAATTAAGCACCTAAACCTTTGTCTAAACCTAGCTTAATGACTAAGAAAGTCATTAGCACTACAAGTTGACACCTAACCACTCCATTACACTAATCACCACCCTACATCGCCACCTGGAATGGCATGACACTAACATGGACGAAGGATAGTGAGGG